>CAJQZJ010004760.1:12983458-13002679 GCA_907164525.1 Lophiomys imhausi
GTGTGTGTGTGTGGTGTGTTTGTGTGTGTAGTGTGTGTGTGTGTGTGTGGTGTGTGTGTGTGTGTGTAGTGTGTGTGTGTGTGTGTGTGTGTGGTGTGTGTGTGTGTGTGTGTGTGTGGTGTGTGTGTGTGTGTGTGTGTGTGTGGTGTGTGTGTGTTGTGTGTGTGTGTGTGGTGTGTGTGTGTTGTGTGTGTGTGTGTGGTGTGTGTGTGTGTGTGTGTGTGTGTGTGTGTCTGTTGTTTGTCTCACTTCGCTTAGAAAGTGGTCTTCTCCTAGGACCGGAATTTTACTCGATTGTGAATTTAAATCAGTCTGAGAAGAACTTCTCAATTAAATTCTTCTGCATAGACTTCATAACTGCAAAGCAGGAAATGAAATTTAAAAATGGCAGAAAACATAACCAAGAGCTAGGATTGGTGATGTAAATGCCTTTTAAAGTCACCCCAGTTGGCTACCAGGGCACTGTTGAGCTCTTCATCAACACTGGCTTTTCACTATAAAATGTTCTCATATAAAGGACTAAATTATCAAAAATAGTTGTTTTATTTGGACCTGAGAGTTACAGTTCCTATCTTTCTTTTTGCTAGTGGTAGCAACATTCTCTAAAATGGCATTCTCAGAAGTAGACTCAGTCATTGTGACATGATTTTGGTTAGTGCAAAACTGAATATCATAGCTTTAATTTTTTTTATTATAGCTTGGACTAGCATTGAGAAGTCCTTGGATGTGATAAGGGGAAGGGTAGATGATAATAAAGTAAGATAAAAATGGTAAAGATTATTCACAGTTCACAGGTTCTGAGTTTTACATTATATATTATGGCTATCTAGCAGTGAGAGACATAAAGGCAGCTGATATATACAAGATATATATATATGAAAATAAGCCAAAAAGAAGGACCACTGTAAATTTTCCTATAAAAATAGCATTTGCACTTGAAGTTGTTTAAAGCTGATACTAAACAACCATGGGTGATACTAAGCCTTTTAGGTGAGACCTTAACCTCTGAAATTGATGCTTTGCCCTTCCCCACACCTAACTCTAAACCCAGGATTAACCACAAGATGCAGTTTGGTAACAGTACATGATGTATATTTTTTTCACTTGAGCCTCTGAAAAATAATTCATGTCACAATGCAGTAATGTTGTGGAAATGTCACCGTTCTTTTTCTTCCTACCCAGGAGCTTATTCTACTCACAAAGAAAGAAAGCTCTTCACATCCTCATCCTAGTAAGATCACTTGGTGCTTTCTCTTTTCCTTGTGTTTTGTGCAGTTTACATGTACCCGTGGCCATATTCATGGAGAAATTGGATGCATTTCCTGGTTTGTTTCTACAACTCTGGCCTCACAACCTGTTTGAGTCTTGGTGTGTATTAGCAGTTACATCAGCAGGACACGCAGATATCCTGACTTAATTATATGCAAGCCCCAACAGATGCATTCACAAACTAAGTTATTTGTTGCTCTGGCTCCTTCATATCTCCACAATGTGCCAGATGTTTTCTTAAATTGCTTACTTGTGCAGTAGGTTTGAAATCAGTGGAGCTTGGTGGTAAAGGCAGAGGGCTCTTGTTCTTAATTTTTTTCCTTTAATCAAGGCCTCCTGCCACATCTCTGCATTGACAGAGCTATCCTAGTCCTTTCTTCTATAACAAATATTGAATTTCACATCTAAGATTTCATTGGTTAAAGTGTTTTTTCCTGGAAGCCATTTCATCCTTCCTAGCTTACAAAGTCAGGCAGAAACTAACATTCAAAAAAATTCTTTAAATTAAAAAAAAAAAAAAGAGGAAAGGAAGCAAGAACAAGACAGAGTGTCATTGTGGTTTTAAAAGTCTCTTTGATGTCCCATTGCAGGTGCATATACTCAGAGCCAAGCTTCTCAAAAGGCTCCAGACTCAATTCTTTTCATGGTGTTCTATCAACTGCCCCTACCTCTTTCTGCGAACTTGGGAACTTTAAGGGGTATTACTGAGCAGACTTAGCAGTTCACAGAAACCTTCAAAGTAAGCAAAATTCACTGGCTCTTTTGTTGAAATGTCCTTTTTTTTCTCCCCAATCAGGTGGAAGAAATACATAATCGAGTGAAAATAGCATTTCAGGGGAATTGGCTTTTATTGTAATACCCTCTACTATCCAGGTATAAGATGCTAGAAAAAAATGGCTACTATTTATGGAACCAATTTCTTCATCTTTGAGAAAAATGACTTGATGATAACTAAACTTTTCCCAAGTCTACCTTCTTATGTTTGTCTTTTACTGATTAAAAGAAATTTTTTGCTTGTTCTTTGTAACATACTTCAGGCTGGATTCAAGAGACATGAACATACAAAAATTATATTATCCATATTTGAAGCATGTAGTCAAGTAGACATAAAACTCATGTGAGTGTGATATATAATGTGAGTGTTAAAATCAAGAATCCTGAGAGAAGAAAAATTCTTAATTCAGATTGTTGAGATAAAGCTAGCACCAATTCCTGGACTTCTGACTTCTCCATTTCTCAGTCGTCTAAGTATTTTAACTGCAAAACCAAACAAACCCTAGAATTCAATGGCATGGTATAATGGATTTACAATGAACATATGGTTTGGGTGGCTTTATTGTAAATTCTGCCAACTTATGAATCAAGATTCAAGGTTCTTCAGTTTTTTAAATTCTGTTGTCTTAAATACAAAGCCCCCAAGCTTCCTTCTTTTAATTTATTTATTTTTTTTTTTGTGAATGGGTGTTCTCTCTGCATAAGTGTATGCACACCACACATGTACCTGGTATCTTATGGACGTCAGAAGAGGGCACTGGATACCCTGGATCTGAAGCTAGTGTTAACTCTGAGCCACCATGTGGGTGCTGGGAATCAAATAGGGGTCCTCAGAGTGACCAGAACTAGTCTTTACTGCTGAGTCATCTTTTTAATCTCAGTCCTCAGGTTCTTGCAGGGAAGACAGAGAGAATCAAATCCTATCTCACAGTTCTTGAGCTCCATTTTATTTTTCAAACGTATTTTACTACTTACACTGACCAGCCCTGCTCTTTCATTGTCCTTATCTCTAGAAATGCTGTGACATTAGTCGGACAATAATTTTTCCTTCTTTCCTATTAGAGAATTCCCATTCTTTTTAACTCCTTTGGATCTATTTTTAAATAGGTGGTCAACTCCCTGTTAAAAACCTAAGTTTTCTGTGTTTTCCAGACTCTCTTAATATTTTTATAATTATATGTAAAATATAACTTACACAAACTATAACTTAAGTAGATGTAGTAAATTAACTGTATACACATTTTAATACTTAAAGGATAAGAAAAAAGTATTCTATAGATTTAACATAATAGAATTTTAATTCTAGAAGGGATTATAAAATCTAATTTACCTGGTGACTGATTTAAGAATTCCTTAAACAAGTGTTCCTAATGGATAACAACCATGCTTGTCCTAAATACTGTAATTGAAGTGACAGATATTACATTGTGTTCAATTTTGGAATCTTTAACTTTTCTCCAATACTTTCTATCTGTGAGGCCCATTTCTGTGTTCCAGAGAATTTTTCTTTGTTCACACTGAGGTTCATTCAATAATGAAGTGATTCCTTCTTGCTGTCATTTTCAGGAAGATAATCTCCCTGCTTCATGTGCTCTGTTGTGGCTTTGAGATTCTCTCTTATGTTAGATGTCCCAAGATCTGTTAAACGAAATCTTGCCACATAATCAGAAACTGGGAACCAAAAGAGAACAGGGGATCTAGTAAATGAGAAAGGTCTACAAAAAATAGGAATATACCTCATGGGCAAAAATTATAAACTCAGTCTTGTTGGAAAAGAAAAGAAAACCTGACAATCTCAGAACAGTTGAATTGTACACAACTCAAGAAGAGGAGGAATCAAAACTAGGCTTTCATCAGGTCAGAGAAAGTTCTGTAAATGGTTAAAATTTCAGTTAATACAGGTGGACAGAAGAACTAAGTTACTTTTCTTCTTATCCATTCTTACATTATTTTCTGTTCCTTTCTCCTTCCTGAGTTCTTTGATGTTTTAGAAAAAAATGCCAAAACAAGTTAAAAAATTGTTCTGTTGCTTTTTCAGGATACAATAATGCTTCCTCTCACAAAATGTGGTTTATTTTTATTTTTGGTTTCAACTCCTCAGTCCAGTGACCATCAGAATAAAGCAGCTTGAAATTCTTCAGGTCTACCCTATGCCCTCTGCCACATAAGAATGCAATCTGGACCTAGACTACTGGTTTTGGTTACTGCATAAATGTGCTACATCTTTCCCCACCCATAGGTGAAAGCTGACATCTGGTTCTGTGGTCCCACAGCAAGATGAATAAAGAAACTCACAGGTTTTGCATTAACTAAGACCCATGTCTTTCCAGTCTTGAATAAACTCTTGTACAACTTCTTCATCTGTCAATCTAGGCTTTTGTGAAATTCCCCTGAGAGATGATACTGGTATTGGTCATGAGCTTGAAAAATTGTGGACTTCACCTAGCACCCAAGCAAAATTTTCTATTAGTCTAGAACATGTAATACCGTTTATCTCCTTTATTTATTTCCCGTAGAGGTTTCTTTCCCCCAACCTTTGTATGCCACAATTTGAAGATGTACATGAGCTCATGATCTTCAAAGCCTGGCATCTACTCTAGTCCAGATACTCAAATTTGTTTTTTTTTTTTTTTGTCATGCTTATTCCTGATGAAAAACAAAACAAAACCCAAACAAAATTTTTTAAAAATTCATTCACATAAAATAGACAAATCTTTAAAACTTAAGGGAAACTTGGTCATGTCCAGAGTGGCTGATCAGATAACTACTGCCCCAGAGTACCAATGGCTGTGGTACAAGCAGCCAATACTACTCTTCTCTCTACCAGCAAGTAAAGAGAGCCACAGGCACACATTTACTGATAAAAAGTTGACAATAAACTAAGAGGCAGAACTGTCTTGATCCTGAGCTTCCAGAAAAGATGGAAGTAATGATACAGAAGGATTTGAACTGTTAGAGGTGAGGTGAGGGATAGTAGATGGTCTAGAAGTAGTTGCACACACACACACACACACACACACACACACACACACACACAAATCCGAACTTTAAACATAAATAGCACCAATGTGTTACATCACAGTGCATCAGTGGATTGCTGTAAAATATGGCAGGATATCTCAGGAACCGGTGAGGTAGTCCTGCTTTCTACTGTTTTTCCTTTATTGATGGTAGCTTCCAGTTGTACTATTTGTATATGTAGCATCTTACTTATAGTTAATTGTCAGTAACACTTGATTCCCAAACTATGCCTTCTGTGAGAAATGTAACACATACAAATTCTTTGTAACTTCCTTCTCATATGAATGCCACATCCTCCCCCAGTGTTAAGCCTATGAGTGACTGACAAACCCAATGGAGAAAGAGCAGAAAACAGGAAAGCATGTATTATACAGTGCCCTGCATTCATCAGACCGCCCTTCAGAAAGGGGAAATAACAAAGAGTGAATGGTGGGAAGTCATTTTATCTGCTAGAAAAATATGCCCTGTTCTCTACTCAAAAAACAAGTGGTCATGAAGCAACCGCATTATTTAAAGCTACAAGGCAAACAGGAAGAGGCAAACCAAACACAGGCCCTGAGAACTTGTTGCAAAGGCTGGGCTAGATTGCAAGAACTAAGGGCAGGCTGACAGGCTCCAGTGGCTGCTGTGAATTTAAAGCATCTTGATGAGAAAGGAAAGAGGAAAGGAAAGTGCCAGTTCCCTTTTAACAAGCTATTTAGGGGAGCAGTTGCTAATTCAAAGGAATAATAATGCTTTCTGGAACCAGCACCCTTCAAGGTCCTTGTAAAAGCGTTGACATCTGAGAAAGAATCCCAGTCAAACGTCCAGGCCTGATATCTTAACAGTTTCTCAGAAATATAACATAGAAGAAAGCTGTCTTCAGAACTCCAGAAAATAGTGATGCTTGAAATTAATTGGCAATCCAAGTTCAGGAGCAACAGTTCTGTCACTGGTGGACTTGAAATTTACAGATTGGACCAAGAGAATCCTTAGTTCTAAAGCATGTGACAACTTTTAGACAGTGTTTCCCTATTTTAGCCACATTTTACAGCATGTATATCCACATTTAAGATGAAACCTTAGCTAAATTATGCCATTTCTTTGCAGGCCGCTCTCATATCTGAGGAAAGAGCAGGATGGATTTGTAATGACCAAGGCATTCAGATATTATTCTTAATATCTGCAGTCCTCTAGTGAGTCAGGTATCAGCATCATAATTTTACCAGTGAGTGTTCTGAGATTTGAGTGACTGGTCTACCATCAGAGACTCATCTGGGGCCAGGTCTATCCAATAGCACATTCCCTTTTTCTTTCCCTATATCATGGGAAAAGACATATTTAAGGAATGGTGTGAAATTCTCCATGGCAGGATAGTTTGTCATGATGGAAAATGTAAATTTCTTCAATGCCAGAATAGAAAAGGTTCCCCCTTGGATACAACCAGAGGTATGAGTTCATTGCACTCTCAAAACCCAGTTACCTTCCTAGGGGGAGAACAGCCAAAGGCCTTCTCTTCCTAGATATGAATGACATAGAAAAACAAACGAGTCGTCTGACAGTGGTATTAATGTATGTTTTCCCATTTCTCGAGTCTGACAAGATATAGTGTCGTAGAGAACCAAATTAACACTGCGGGAGGTTTTGTCATTAAAGAAATACCAGCACACTTTGATTATTGCTGGCAAGAGAGCTGAGTGTGGGGGGCAAACAGCAATCCTAGTCTCAGAACTAATATTCTTGCAGACAGCACAGCTCTGTCTCAGTTGTATCTTGAATTGGGAGATGGGGTGTAATTTTTCAAATCTAGTGGGACAAAAATGATTTCCAAGCTAGGTACTTAAAGGTACAACCAGCCATAGATCGCAATGAACACAGCTGTCAATGTTGCCATAATCATAAAAAGAAAAAAAAGTGAGAGAGGGAAACATGAGAGTCAGGGGAGAAAATCACAAGTGTTTCAGTGCGATTTGTATGAGCAGAAGATGCCATTTGTGAGACTAAGCCAGAAAGGCCCTTAAGTAGCAGGGTAAAATAAGATTTATTTATCTGAAAGAAGTTACCAAATATAATCAGGCAATTTTACTCAGAGTTTCTGAAGTCCTCACTTTATTGCTGTAATTGTGTTGTCTTTGCATTCAGATTAGAATGCTACCATTTTAGAGCCTAAAGAATATTTTATATGCTGCTCTTTCTTTCTTTCTTTCTTTGATTAAAACTAACTCATTGTGAATAAACAATTCCTAGGCCAGTAATCAAAGATCCAGGTTCCTAATGTATACAGATCTCTCACTCGTTGACTACCAGTTAATAAACTTCTAGAGCTTCAACCTTCACATCCAATAATGAAAAGAGTAATGTTATTTTAATTCCATTGTTTAGGATTGTGTACTTCCAATGTGAGAGTTAATAAGGAAACACCCTGGAAAAAACATACCTAACCTTCCAGATGGTGATGATTTCTTAGTAAGTGCAAAGATATTGGACTCCCCTGATACCTTGTAGAGAAAAATATGTATGGGTGTGTGGTGGAGGAGGTGGACACATACAGATATCTATACATTCTCTCAGAAATGGGGATAGGTATATTCCTGTTCTATCCTGAAAGAGCAACCACTAGCCCTGTTTTTTACTGCTAACTACATTATTCACTGCTCACATTACCAGACTGAAAAAAAGATGAACTGAACTCATATCACATAAAACATAAAATAAAGATGTAAAAATCCACTTAATTGTCTCAATTAATTGTTTCACATCCTAATGTGATATTCAGTCCTTATGGGGATAGGTAATTACACTACAAAATAATTTTGATCTGAAAGAGTTTAGCCAAAAGCAATTATTCAGAGGAAGCTTTGTATCCAAAATAAAACACCTCAAGATTTTGTGAGGAGAAAAATGGTCTCCTACATAAATGGCCCAAGAAGGGACAATGATGAGAATGAAAAAAGTATCATTGAACTCTACAAAGAACAATAGTCATACAAGTTCACAGTTATTCAGTCTCTGTCAAGTAGCAGAAGGAGCTTTGTAAGTATAGAACCGAAGGCCAAAACAATCAAGTCCTGGCAACAAAATCAGACAAGAACAACAAACCTAACTGAAATGTCATGAATCCTCAAAAAAACCTTTTGAAAATGATGTTACAATGACTAATTATTATATATGGCAATGTCAGCCCATGGGATGTATTTCCAGTGTCATTTGAAAACATTCTCATTACCAGAGAAATTGTGGAAATTGTATATATTTCATAACATAAAGCATAAAGAAGGAACAAGTACATAGAAAACAGACCACATATATTCAGAATATGGAGCCAGAAATTTGACAGAAATATTTTTCCTCCAGAAATAGAATGCATGTCCTAAGCCCCAATTTTTTGAACAATTCTTTAATAATAACTATACAATCTACATAATTCAAAAGTCAAGTGTGTAAAATCTTTGTTTTTTTCTTTAACAATTGAAATTACCTTAAATCTCAATTCCCATTCCTAAGATGACAGAAAACTAAGTACCTTGTATGATATCAGTTTATTTCCAGTACCAGGAGAATCAACTGTCTCCCATGAATTCTCTTTGAAATTAAGCACAATTTCTTGTGAGTAGAAACTTTCAGTCTTAATTTAATGTAATTTATTAGATGTTCTCATGTATTTTCTGTTTCTGGAAACATATGTAAAGCTTCTGTCTGCTTCAAAGGTCATGAGAACAATTTTTATTCTTATGTTTTATTTTGGGTTGTATACCTTTTATGTTTGGACCTAAGAACCATCTTGAGTTAATTGTGTGTGGTGTGAGATAGGAATCAAGGTTTATCTTTCCCCCAAATGTTATCTAATTGTTCTGACATCATTTGTTACAAGGATTTCTAAATCCCTTATAAGTTGTTTGTGCATCCTTATCAAAAGCCAGTTGGCTGTGTATGTGTGTCACATCTGTGACTCTCTGCTGTTTGGCTTTGTATTCTTGTATTAACTGTATAGTGTCTTCATTTTCTAAATAAAATTTCAATTAAAATCTATTGTATCTTGATCAAACTAGTAATTCCTAGTGGCAATATATACAGCACTTAATCTGAAAATCCACTTACTCTGTGGAAATATGGCTGGTTTCCACTTAGTCGTTCCGAGGCAAGGTTTAATACAGATTTCTTGCATTTCTCTTATGTATTCAATTTTGCTCTGTGTATTTATTTATAAATATTCCATGTGCAGATATATATCATACAACTTTTTTCTCTTAAACTGTTGAGAGTAATTTTCTTAAGTGACGCCCCTTTATTGCTAAATGTTTTATTAAGACATATTCCCTAATGTATGAATAGCCACAAAACTATTACCAACTTATATTAGACACCATAGACTATTCTGATTTTCCCAATTGTCTACTTTATGGTAAAATGAAATTTTAGGACAAGTATTACGTGCCACTATCATTTCACATTAGTCTCACAATCAAAAACAAAATTGTCTAACAGAATTGTTGCTGCAAATACTACATCCACTGTCCAGACATCTTCACACATGTAATCACTAAGCGTTTTAATATGAATAAAATGTATTATAAATTTCTTTTATTTAATATTAATAAACTTAATTCAAAGCATTACTAGTCACATGTGGTGGCAACTGTTTATAACTCGGAACACTTCAATGACAATTCCCAAGTCTATTGTCTTTGACAGGTTTTGTAAATATACTTAAATATTTGATAGGAAGTCCCTCAAATTGAGTTTATTGGGAGAGTTTTTCATGATTAGATTAGATTCAGACATGATGCTGTATGCATCATAGAGAATCAAATCCGAAGGCCCCAAATATTGACTTGTCTTTCTACTATGTTGTGCATTTGTATCTCTTGGTAACAAGACTACTTCTGAATTCCCTATCATTAAGTAAATTATTTTTTCTAAGTGAAAGAGCAGTTTATAGGGAGTACTTTGAAAGTATATAAATGTCCTTTGATTCATGTCTAACTTATTTTATTTATTTATTTATTATGTTTATTTATTACTTCAAGTTACATCTCCATCACTGTCCCCTCTCTCCACCACTTCTGGTCCCACCCTCCGACATTCTCCCCCCTCTCCCACTTATCCTACTCCTCTGAAGTGGGTTGCCCCTATATATCAGCCCCCCCCTCAGTTCAACAGTCATATTAGGACTAAGAGCTTCCTCTTGCACTGGGGACCTGTATGTCAACTCCATTAGGGCAAAGTGTCCCACTAACAGGTAACAAGGTCTATGTTCCTGCTCCTTTTGGTGTGTTTGTTGTAGGATTACACTTATTGATGGTTCCTATTTAATTTAAGTCACCAAGAAAGTACTTCATTCGCAAATCCATCTATGTAGACAGTAGGTTCAAAAACAAGAAACTAAAGGCTGTTATATGACGCAGCAAATAAATTGTTTGCTGCCAAGTTGAAGACTTGAGTGTGATCCCCAGAATCTTCATAGTAAAAAGAGAGCATCTACTCCTCTAAGTGTCCTCTGGCCTCTACACACCATACACAAATACATGTAAATACGTTTTTTAAAAAAAGAAAAGGAATTGAGTGCTATTATTATGAGTCAAGGAGCAGATTTCACTGAAAG
Source organism: Lophiomys imhausi (assembly GCA_907164525.1). Classification (NCBI taxonomy): domain Eukaryota; kingdom Metazoa; phylum Chordata; class Mammalia; order Rodentia; family Muridae; genus Lophiomys; species Lophiomys imhausi. The sequence goes on from CAJQZJ010004760.1 coordinate 12,994,104, forward strand.
ATACACCTGAAAGGAAAGACCAAAAAATAAAAACATGTTAAGTTACCCATACAATTAAAATTTTACCAAACAGATCATGTTTTATTTCTTTCTATTCTATGTAATTTTTGCTAGTTACATGTGTAAAATTTATTTTGATAATATTCATCCCCCAGTCCTTTGTTACCCTATCCCTTCCTCTTCCTGCTGACCATGATCTTGTATGCATGTGTATATTTGTATGTGTTTGTGCATGTGTCTATATGTGCATGTATGTGTATGTATGTATGTATGTTTATGTATGTATGTGAATGTATGTGGTATGTGTGTGTATGCACATACGCTTGACATGCAGGTAGGCACAGCTACAGTGTGTTTATTCAACATCACACCCAGAAAACAGTGTTGAATAGCTCTTCTTGCCATATTCTGACTTACGTTATCTGACTGTGTCAGCTTATATGATGTTCCTGGATCTTGCTGCTGGATTAGGAAGGGTGTTATAGATATCCCATTCAAATCTAAGGATTAAGTAGTCACTTATTCTCATACTATTGACCAGTTATGAGTTTCTAAATTAACTATCACCCTCTGCGTAAAAAAAAAAAAAAAAAAGCTTCATTAATCAAGACAGAAAGCAATAGTTTCAGGTATTATGTTTTCACATGAGGATTTAGAGGAGAGTTTGACTACACATCCATTTAGAAAATCATCAGTCATTCAGACTTGTCTCATGGTTAGGTACTAGCACAGTTTATCACTGAGGTTTTCTAAGTTAACTGGAAATTAAGTTGATAAGAGACAAGCAACATTTGCTTATTCAAATATTCAGAGATAGATAGGTGGTCTTCTGGGTTAGCTTACTCAGGATGAGCTTCTCTAGTTCCATCCATTTAGCTGCAAATTGCATGATTTCATTGTTTCTGATGGCTGAGTAGTATTCCATTGTGTAGATGTACCACAGTTTTTTAATCCATTCTTCTGTTGAAGGACATCTGGGTTGTTTCCAGTTTCTAGCTATTACAAATAAGGCTGCTAACTAACCCAGACCCAGAAGGACACACATGGCATCTATTCACTTATAGTCAGATTTTAGCCATATAGTACAGGACAACTATACTACAATGAATACACCAAAGGGAACATGAGCATAGAGTTTGTTTCCTGTCAATGAGACACTTTGCCCTAGTGGGGCTGCCTTGTAGGCCCCCAGTGTATGAGGAGGCTCTTGGCCCTCATATGACTGCTGAACTGGGGCAGGGGACTGTTATTTAGGGACACTCCACTCCAGAGGAGTGTGATGGAAGGGATAGGGGGTAGAGGGTGGGAGGGTGGGACTCGAAGGGGTGGAAAAAGGACACTTCGATAGAGTGTAACCCGAAGTAATAAATAAATATTTAAAAAAAGATAGGTGGTCTTCAAAAACCTCAAGAGATCTGTAGAATTTGGCATTCAAAATAGTTTTCTTAACTTAAGATTTTTTGATGTTGAGACATGCCAGCTCTTAACAGCACCCAGTATTCTGCTCCAAGTAGAGGATAAGCATCAAAGAATCCTTATTTGCACTAGTGGTAAGATGGTTGCACTAGTGGTAAGATGGTTGCAATAGTGGTAAGCCTGTCACTGGGCAAGAAAAATCCCCTGCTTCAACTATAGACAGGATGTTGTCCAAATAAGAACAAAATTGGAAGCAGGTAAGTTGACAGCCTAGCTCTGCCAAGACAGGGTAGGCAAGTCCTGCATAATTCCTGCTTTATAATTTTTATCAGAGGTACTGGGCCAAGAGGCTGAAGATAGATGCTCTCATATATGGAGAAATAATGGGGACTGTCTAGGCAGCCAGTAGTCTGTGATTTCTTTGTTTTGGAAGCTGCTGGCTCTGCACTTCTTGCATCATCAAATATACTTATCCTTCTCAGGTCTTCTATGGAATGTGTGTTATATCTAATAAGAATATAGTTGGTTGTCTTCCACACAGTCATGCCACTATTACAGCAGTGGATATATTTTATCTGGAATATTATTATTTTAACACACAGGGTCCATAACTGAAAAAATATTATTGATAATTTTTACGTCCTGGAAGCCTACATAGCACCTTACTATTAACACTAGTCAGAGGGGATGCTTTGAGTCCAGCTCTGACTTGATTTCTTTCTGTCCTATATCCAAAGCAGGCCTTCCCCTCAGTAGCCATTTACTATTTTCTGCCTTTAATAAGTATTCTTCACTCTTTATTTTAATGTTGCACCCAAAGATTACCCCTCACCACATCTCATGGCTCCTTTTTCTGATAATAAAATACATTTTTGTTATTTTTTGATACTTTCATACAGTTCATTTTGATCATATGTACCCCTTCATTGCTTTCTCCAATCCCTCACAGAGACCCCATCCTCTCCCAACTTCATGCCCTTTCTTTTTTCATATTACATTGATTTCAAATTTTGCAATATTCGTGAATGTAGGATCATCCATTGGAGCATGGTTAAGAAATCAGGGGTTATGTCTTAAATAAAACAGACTCTCTATCCCTCAGAGACCTTCAGCTTTCAATAGCTTCTCAACTAGAGATAAGAGTTTGTAAACCCCTCCTGTTTTCCCATGAATCAACTTGTGACATACTTCATATTTCTTCTGTGTGTCTCAGCATTATGGCTGAGAGTGATAGGCCTCATGATCAGACATGTATTAGATGACTTCATGTTAGAATGTTGAGTGGCTTGATCATGCTCAGGTCTTAGGAAGAAAACCACAGCTGCTGTGAGTCCTGATTTAAGTGGCCCCTACATGTCCAGAAGACACTGTTTCAGTCTATCCAGAACTCTGACTTTTACAATCTTCCCACTTCCTTTCCCTAGATGCTTCTTGAATTTTGAGGCCAGAGGATATGATATAGTTGCTCCATTTGTGGCTGAACAATTCACAGATAATTATTCTCTGTATTTGGATCAATTTTGAGCTTCTGCACTAACCATCATGGGTTCTTTATTGTTCCCTGGACGATTGTTTCCTTACTGCAACTTAAACAAGGAAATTTTAGTATAATTTGTTTCAGTTCCATATCTACTTTCTTAAAATTTTCACAATTTTATTTTTTAGTGCTAAATAGAATTTCACTATGCAGATGAACCACATTTTCTTTGTCCATTCATCAGTTGATGAACATCTAGGCTAATTCCATATCCTAGCTATTGTAAATAGAGCAGAAGTGAATGAGCCTAGAGTACTTTGAGTATAATGTCCAGGTAAGCATAGCTAGGGCCCTGTGCTTGTTTTCTGGTTTGGTGGTTGGTCAGTTTGGTTTGGTTTGATTTAGTTTTTTTTTTTAAATAATGGCTTTCCTAAAATATAATAAAATCTCTGGCTTCATTGTTGCACCAGATTATGCATGCCAAGAAATATAAGTCTGAGGGCGGGCCAAGATGGCAGCGACCTACACTGACGCATTTTGAACGCGGGGGGAAAAAAGAGCCATAAAAAACACAGAGTCATTGGGCACTGTGCAAAAACCGGAGGGGCTAGACCCCCCCACCACCCGGGAACACTCACAGCTCCCAAGGGACTGTTAAAAGTCCCAGGGCAGGGCTCTCTCCCCATCTCTCACAGACAAGGAAGCCACTAAACCCAGAATACGGGAACTCCCATTTGGAGAGGTGCCTGGTAAAATTGATCCCAACTTACAGCAGGCAGAATCAGGGTCCACTTGGCCATAGATCGCTGACCTATTGGGCTCTCCACACATCAGGTTGAACTTATACCCACTTAAAAAAATTTTGCGAGATAGTGGAAGGCTTAGCAAGGAACAAACAGGGGGCTCAACGGGTGGTCTGCAGCCGCTCGTGAAGCGGAGGGCAGGAGGTTCCCAGAGAGCGCAGGAAGCTGGAAACACAAAGGCAGGAGGGAGGGGCTGAATCCCGCACACTTACGGTAGCACAGCTGGGGAGGGAGCATGGGTGGCAGGGCCAAATCCACACGAACCCACGGCAGGTCATCTGGGGAGAGAGACAGTCGTGGGCGGGGCCAGGGATCCGTGCACCCACGGCTGAGCTGCTGGGACGAGAGGTCCACTCAGGCAGCTGGAGGATCCGGGGCTTGGGGTACCCACGGGACCCGTGGCGGCGCAGACAGGAAGGGAATCAAGCACAGAGCCCAGCCCTGTGGCGAGAAGCCTAGAGAGAAAGCAGAAATCAGGTCCATAGCTGTATCCTGGAAAATCCAGACATATTAGGTGTGGAGCCAGACCCTGTCAGCCTCCATGATGACAAACAAAGCCCACAGAATCTGTGCCTGGGCAAACAGGCCCATACTATCAGAACCATTACAGGCTGATAACTTAGAGTGCAACATAGGGAAGTCTGAATTGGGAGCAGTGAAACAATCCTGGTCCATTACTCACATCCTGGGAATAGACTGCACCAGCTCACAGTGCCTCAGGCGATTAAAACCACAGTGACCTTGAAATCCCCCTGTAAGCAACGACAGATAGCCAAGTAACTCGTCCCCTGCACCAAATCATACACTGTGGTTCCAAGCACAGAAAACAGACAGCTAAATGCATCCAATGGTGAAAGGTCAAAAAAAAAATAGAAATCAAGGAATTATGACTCCAACAAAGCAGAATCATCCTAGCGCATCCAATTCGGATGACCACACACCAACAGAAAAACATAAAAACATTGACAATTCTGAAATATGGAAAGTGATAGAGTCCCTGCAAGAAGAACTTAAATCTATGAAGGAATTCAAAGAAGCCACAATTCTACAAATCAAAACAAGGAACAACACCATTAAAGAGCTCCAAGCCAAGGTGACAGAGCTTGAACAGGAAAAGGAAAAAGCCATGAAAGATTTTCATACAAAAACAAGCAAGCTGGAGAAGGAAATGTACAAAACGAACAAAATCATACAAGACATGAAAATAGAAATAGAAACAATAAAGAAAACACAGTTAGAGTTAAAAGAGGAAGTGGAGAACCAAGGGAAGAGAACAGGAACTACGGATGTGAGTATCAACAATAAGATGCAAGAAATGGAAGACAGGATCTCAGGCATGGAAGATTCAGTGGAAGAAATCAGTACAACATCCAAAGAAAATGAGAAGGCTAAAAAATCTCTCACCCACAACATCCAAGAAATCAGGGACTCAATGAAAAGACGGAACCTAAGAATTATAGGTATAGAGGAAAGAGAGGACTCCCGACTCCAAGGTCCAGGAAATATCTTCAACAAAATCATAGAGGAAAACTTCCCAAACCTGAAAAAAGAGATGCCAATAAAAATCCAAGAGGCTTACAGAACACCAAACAGAAAAGAAACTCCTCTCGCCTCATAATAATTGAAACACCAAATGTACAGAACAAAGAAAGAATATTAAAAGCTGTAAGAGAAAAAGACCAAGTCACATACAATGGCAGACCCATCAGTATCACACATGACTTCTCCCCAGAAACGTTAAAAGCTAAGAGACTGGTCAGATATACTACAAGTCCTGAGAGATCATAGGTGCCCAGCCAGACTACTTTACCCAGCAAAACTCTCTATCAACATAGATGGAGAAAAAAGATATTCCATGACAAAATCAAATTTAAACAATATCTACCCACAAACCCAGCCCTACAGAAAATCCTAGAAGGAAAATCCCAACCCAGAGAAGAAAACTCCACCCAAGAAAACAAAGGGAATAGAAAACCCCTCAGCAACTAAACCAAAAGAGGCACAGGACCACCACCTATACCAAACTAATGGGAAATAACAACCACAGTTCACTAATATCCATCAACATCAATGGACTCAACTCCCCAATAAAAAGACATAGGTTTACAGAGTGGATCCGCAAGCAAGACCCTTCCTTATGCTGTATACAAGAGACACATCTAACTATGAAAGATAGACACTGCCTCAGAGTTAAGGGCTGGGAAAAGGTTTTCCAAGCAAATGGACCCAGGAAGCAAGCTGGAGTAGCCATCCTAATATCAAACAAAACAGACTTCCAACTGAAGTTAATGAAGAAAGACAAAGAAGGGCACTCTATTCTCATTAAAGGGAATATTCATCAAGAGGAAATTTCAATACTGAACATCTATGCCCCAAATACAAAGGCACCTACTTTCATAAAAGAAACACTTCTACAACTTAAAGCGCACGTCGATCACAACACATTAGTAGTGGGAGACTTCAACACCCCACTCACAGCAAAGGACAGATCATCAAGACAGAAGACAAACAGGGAAATATTGAGTCTAACAGAGATCATGAAACAAATGGACCTAACAGATATCTACAGAACGTTTCACCCAAACACAAAGGAATACACCTTTTTCTCAGCACCCCACGGAACCTTCTCCAAAATCGACCACATAATTGGTCACAAGGATAGTCTCAATAAATACAAGAAAATTGAAATAACACCTTGTATCTTATCAGACCACCACAGAATAAAGCTGGTCTTCAACAGCAAAAGAATCAACAGAAAGCCTACACACACATGGAAATTGAACAGCTCCTTACTGGATGACCACTGGGTCAGGGAAGAAATAAAGAAGGAAATCAAAGACTTCTTAAAATCCAACGACAATGAAGACACAACATACCCAATCATATGGGATACATTGAAAGCTGTGCTACGAGGAAAGTTCATAGCACTAAGTGCTTTCAAAAAGAAAATTGTGACGGCTCATATTAGTGAACTAACAGCTAAGCTGGGTGAATTGGAAAAAAAAGAAACAAACACTTCCAAGAAGAGCAGAAGACAGGAAATCATCAAGCTTAGAGCTGAAATCAACAACTTAGAATCAAAAAGAACTATACAAAGAATCAATGAAACCAAGAGTTGGTTCTTTGAGAAAATCAACACAATAGACAGACCCCTAGCCAAATTAACTAAAAGGCAAAGGGAAAGAACACAAATCAACAAAATCAGAAATGAAAAGGGAGAAATAACAACAGACATTGAGGAGATCCAGAAAATATTCGGGCATTACTTTAAAAATCTATATTCCACTAAATTTGAAAACCTAAGTGAAATGGACAATTTCCTCGATAAATTCCACCTACCAAAACTAAATCAAAATCAGATTAACAGCTTAAACAGCCCAATAACACCTAAGGAAATAGAAACAGTCATTAATAATCTCCCAACCAAAAAAAGCCCAGGGTCAGATGGCTTTAGTACGGAATTCTACTGGACCTTCAAAGAGGAACTAACACCATTACTTTTCAAACTCTTCCACCACATAGAAACAGAAAGATCACTGCCAAACTCATTCTATGAGGCCACCGTCATTCTGATTCCTAAACCACACAAAGACCCAACAAAGAAAGCGAACTTCAGACCAATCTCCCTCATGAACATAGATGCAAAAATACTTAATAAAATACTAGCAAACCGAATTCAAGAACACATCAAAAGTATCATACACCATGATCAAGTAGGTTCCATCCCTGGAATGCAGGGATGGTTCAATATATGAAAGTCTATCAATGTAATTCACCACATAAACAAGATGAAAGAAAAAAACCACATGATAATCTCGCTAGATGCAGAAAAAGCATTTGACAAAATCCAACACCCCTTCATGCTAAAAGTTCTGGAGAGAACGGGCATACAAGGACCATACCTAGAAATAATAAAGGCAATATACAGCAAGCCAGTAGCCAACATCAAATTAAATGGAGAGAAGCTTGAAGCATTTCCTCTAAACTCAGGGACAAGACAAGGATGACCACTTTCACCATATCTCTTCAATATAGTACTTGAAGTCCTTGCTAGAGCAATAAGACAACTAAAGGAGATCAAAGGGATAAAAATTGGAAATGAAGAAGTCAAATTATCCCTATTCGCAGATGATATGTTAGTATACATAAGCGACCCCAAAAACTCCACCAAAGAACTCTTATAGCTGATAAACAACTTCAGCAAGGTGGCTGGATACAAAATTAATTCAAAAAAATCAGAAGCCCTTCTTTATACAACAAACAAATATACCGAGAAAGAAATAAGGGAAACAACCTCCTTCACAATAGCCACAAACAACATAAAATACCTGGGGGTAACTCTAACCAAGCATGTAAAGGACCTATATAACAAGAACTTCAAGCCCCTGAAGAAAGAAATGAAAGAGGCCTTTAGAAGATGGAAAGATCTCCCATGCTCATGGATAGGTAAGATCAACATAATAAAAATGGCTATCCTACCAAAAGCAATATATAGATTTAATGCAATTCCTATCAAAATACCAACACAATTCTTTATAGACCCGGAAAAAGCTATTCTCAACTTCATATGGATGAACAAAAAGCCCAGAATAGCTAAATCAATCCTGTCCAATGAAAAAACATCTGGAGGTATCACCATCCCAGATTTCAAGCTGTACTACAGAGCAACATTAATAAAAACAGCATGGTACTGGTATAGAAACAGACCAGTGGATGAATGGAATCGAATTGAAGACCCAAACATGGATCCACACAACTATGGCCAACTAATCTTTGACAAAGAAGCCAAAAACGCACAATGGAAGAAGGACAGCATCTTCAACAAATGGTGCTGGTCCAACTGGATGTCCACTTGCAAAAGAATGAAATTAGACCCATAC
>CAJQZJ010004760.1:13057679-13100799 GCA_907164525.1 Lophiomys imhausi
AAAGTAATTGTAACACTCCATTTTGCAGACAGATGTGAAATTTAAAGCTAAAGAAAATAAAATTGGACCTTGTTATGCATGGGTCAGGCTAGATACAGGATACTTCATCTAAAGATACCAAAATCCATAACCTTTGTATATAACCTACAGATATACTATGCAGACTTTGAATCCTTTCTGCAGTATTTATAATAATTAATACAATGGCTGTAAGTGCTGTGGAAATAGTTGTTATACTGAGTTTTTTAGGGACTCATTGCTGAGAAAGGTCTACACAAGCTCAGTCAGTACAGTTAACTTTTTTCTATAAATATTTCCCATCAGTAACTTGTTAAACTGCAGAAATTAAGGGCTATATGTGCATCACTAGTTGAAGTTTACAGAGTTCAGCACATCCAAACTTAGAACCAACCTTGGACTTTTTTGCTTTATCTTGTCATAAATTGATCTTGGCTTCACCAAAAAAAACAGTCATTTCCTAAGTTTGTTAAGTGCCAGTTGCTCCGCAGGCACCAGGAAGATTCCATTCTGATGTCTAGTAAATACTGCTCACTGCTGCATTTGTTCTCTGATATAAAATTCTAAGCTCTAAGCAATAAAAGTGTAAAAATCAATGCTGGATAATTTTTTAAATGGTTGCATTTTCTTTTTGTTTCATGTTTAATGAAAAATTAAAGCACCACAGATTTGTGATGATTTGTCTTAAACTAACAAAAACATCTGGGTAGCTATTAAATGTGTCACAAACTGTGAAGACTTGACAGTCACTCACAATCAATAGTCCTCCCGAGGGACAGTTTCCATTACCTGTTTTACAAAATGTAACTAAAAATTATAAGAACATGAGATCACAGTCAGGCATGGGGAAATTTTAAAAGGGTGACATTTAATTATGAGAGAAAGCTCCCCAAATCTTCTACTGACAATATCATCTGACCACTATTCCCTGAAAGAATGTTTTATAAGATCTTGTCCTTGTCAATGCATACTGACTCAGGAGAAGCATACTATGTAACAAGACAAGATGCTGAGATTCTAACGTAACACATGGCTGGTCAGATCTTTCTCTGAGCAGAAAAGAGAAGCACTGTTTATTTCCAGTTCCCTATTGTCTCCTCTCCATCTTGAAGACACAGCTAAGTGATGTCTTCAAATTTCCCTTACACTGAGCTCCTGCCTTTTGGCTGAGATGTAAGCAAGTAGAAATCAATCTAAATAATTTGTGCTATCATCACTCTCACACTTGGCCACTGAAGATGCCTGCATGTTTCTTTCTGGGTTCTTCCACTATTCAAATGATGACCCAGCCAGAACAGTCTCAGCAACCACAGGCTCAGACGTTAACCTAAAACCTGAATGACTTTGTCAAAAAGTCACCCTACTGATCTCAGCACCAGTCCTGGACAGTAGTGATGCTTAAACTCACTGAAATCTAGAGCACCACACATTTTTTTTATAGCTTAATATGCCCTATCTATAATATAGAAATATGAACAGAGAAACAGATTGCTAAAGTTATGAACAAATTAATGACCTGTTGGTGGTTTTTAAGAGACAATAAACACAGGCCCACATATGTATATTCACATTACTATAAAACTTATTACCCTCGAAATAGGTATAGAATGGTTTTTAATCTTTTTTAAAACATATTTTTGTTGTTTTGCCTGCATGCATGTTGGTGTGAGGGCATTAGATGCCCCGGAACTGGAGTAGCAGACAATTGTGAGCTGCTATGTGTATTCTGGGATTTGAACTTGGTCCTCTCGAGGAGCAGCCAAAGTGCTTTTAACAGCTGAGCTATGTCTCTAGCACAAGTTTACAGTCTTAGATTTTCCAGGTAATGCATGTCAAATTCCCCCAGTCTCTATTTTGTTTTCATGGCAAGGCCTCTTTAGAAGCAAGTCCTACAAACACCATCTCTGGTCTTAATTGTGCTATCTACCTTTAAGCTTGACAAAAGAAAAGAGGCAAAGCTGAGAGACATATTAGGAACAAGACTTTAGCAGGAACTTCTTGTGAGCAGTCTTCATGGCCACTAGACTTTGCCAGTTGAGGAAGAATTCATTCTCAGTTCCTCAGAGCAGAGTATAGAAAAGAGGTTCCAACAGTATGTTTTTGGAGCAGAAATGGATGTTTTAAACTAAATTCAATCCTTCTTCACTTTAGCTCCAGAGGAACATAGCATAGCTGTTGCCTAGGAGGGTGATAAACAACAACTCTTTGTTAATTCATAATCCAACCAACTGTCCAATTTTCCATTTTATTTAATAGCGGCACCATAACATTTTCAATTTTTAATTTGAATTTCTACATAGAACCTATCTTTTCAGTTTTACACTATCTCTATGTTGTACAATTTATTTTAAATATCCATCATTTTATGAACCTGAGAAACTCTTCAATGACTGTGTTTGGATTCCTGAACAACTTTCCTAATTTATTTTAGTCCAAATACTAAATTAATTATCATATCAAAGAAGATGCCCTAATATATACATAATTGCCTTTTGCTAAACACTTATTAAGTCCTGGACTTTATGCCAAGTGTTCTACACTTATTACTTAGTCTTAAAACCACATGTGTAGTAGTTTATATTTAGTAACATATGAAGAGATTATATCTTAGAGGGATAAGAATTTGTCTGTTAGGTCTGAATTTGAAGCTTAAATTTTTTATTATTATACTAATTGTAAAATAATAATTAAAATTAAACATCCTTATTCCAATTGTTGTTTTCTAAAAAAGAAACATTATTTTCAGTTTTCCTAATTCCAAACATCCAAAAGGGACACCTACTGTGTGTTTTAATGACTTCACACTCTCCAATGAAATTGAAATCTTTGTCATATACATGACAGATATCTCTATATCATCTTTTTAGCTATAGAAAATAGCTACTTCAACACAAGTTTTCTTTATATGAGTGTATTAGATATATGGAAAATATAGAGTATGTTCTATATGTAAATGTATTATACAACATAGACACATACATACACATATATATTATACATACATACATATATATGTATATATATATATATATATACATTCTTATTTTATCATCTTATGGCCCTGTTGTCCAACACCTTTCCTTTATTTTCTGCTACCTTTCTCCATAATCTTCTCTTTCTCTCCCTCTTCTCCTACTCCTTTTCCTTCTACTAGTCCTTTTTGAAATATACAGCTGGTTAAGATTTTTAAAATTACCCTGTTAATTATCTCTATCCACTCAATTAATTGTTTTCTGTGCAAAAGGCTTTTTAATTTCATGCACTTTCATTGGTCAATTCTTGACATTATGTCCTGAGCAATGGAGTTCTTTCCTGAAATTACTTGTCTATGCCTCTGTCTTGAATTAGTTTCCCTTTTTGCTTTATCTAGTACTTTCAGAGCTTCAGGTCTTAAATTAAGGTCCTCCATGCCTTTGGACTTGACTTTTGTACAATGTAAAAGATAGGAACCCAGTTTCAGTCTTCTACATCTGAATTCTCCCAACACCATTTTTTGAGTCTTCTGCCAATGTGTGTTTTTGTGGGTTTTTTTTTTTTTGATGGGGGGAATAGGTTTTATTTTTAATAAAAGAAATGAGGTTTTATTTTCAGTCTTCTATCCTATTTTCTTTCTCTCTGGGTATGTGTGAGGTAAATCTTAACAGGGTTTGGCAGAGTTCTTAACAGATTTAATTTGAATTTGGTTTGTTCCAAGTGAATTAGTAGTAAAAATCACACTGATGCATCAAATTATTAATTTAATAAATATTGAATATCTATTATAGATTATTCTCTAAGCCAAAAGCCAAATGTGACATGTTTAATTCTTTTTTGTTTTACATAGCATATTGATTGTATACCTCATGTGAGTAGAGACAATTCAGGCTTGCTAAAAGTGAAGATTTTAATGAAGTCGACTGAATATGTAGAGGCACCAAAAGTACCAGCCTTCATCCTGTAAACAATCCTGGGAGCTTTTTTGTACAGGAAAAAAAAAATGATAAGAGACAAGTACTTGAAAGTGCAAACTAATTAATTAATGTAGTTATTAGTAAGTATAAACTGTAAGATTAGGCCAGCAGAGTATCTGGTGGCTTGGCAGAGGAGCAGGCGGCCTGGCCTGAGTGCCTTAACTGATTGCCTAACTCATCCTGGAGAAAGAGCCCCAGGACCAAGGGTGGCCTGCATCACCTGTAACCTAAACTCTGTTAATTAATATAAGTTGTTATATTAGGCCGGTAGAATTACCGGCAGCTTGGTGGGAGATTCGCCTGGGCTCAAGGGGAGTCTGGGAGTCCAACAGCCTGGGACTGCTTGGACTGAGGGCCTATAAGCCGCCGCAGTCTTTTCTCCAATAATTAAACACACCAAGACCTTTTAATATTTTAATGCTTAGCCCTTAGCTAGGCAGACTCTCAATTAGCTACTCTAAGTTAACCCGGATCAGATCACCTAATCCCAAACCACCATGTGCCTGCGAGTACCTTCCAGCAATTCTCCAGTCCTCTGTCTCCTTCTGTGTCTCCTGGCGGAAAGAGAGAGAGTGTCTGTGTGTGCCCAGAGTTCCTGTGCTGATCTGAGGAACTCCCACCTTCCTATACTCTTTCTGCCCAGCTAATTGGCCATAAATGACTTTTATTAACCAATCAAGAGAATGCCTCAGAAAGGGGGGGGGGTAAACCAGATCTCAGCATTGAATTCAATGTATCAGAAACAATATTAGACCTTCCCTCAACAAGTACTTAAGTTTTAGTTTGTTTTCTATTGTTTGATAAAGACCATAACCAAAAACAACATGAAGAGCAGGGGGGTTATTTTGATTACATATCCCAGGTCAGAGTCCATTGAGAGAGAAACCAAGACAGGAACTCAAGGCAAGGAACCTGGAGGAAAGAACTGAAGTAGAAGTCCTGGTGGAACACTGCCTATTGGCTTACTCCTCATGGCTTGTTTAGACTTACATAACTATGACCATCTACCCAAACCATAGTGGCCTGAGCAATTCCATGTCAATTATCCATCAATAAAATGTCCCATATACTTGTCTACAGGGCATGCTAATAAGGACAGTTTCTTAATTGAGGTTTCCTTGTCCAAGATTTCTCTAGCATGTGTCAAGTTGGCAAAAAAAAAAAAAAAATCTAACAAGTACAACTGACTTGGAATCACTCATTTGGTGGAAAGATCCAGAATACAATAACAGTGAAAACATTGGAACCTGATAGGGCAATAGGGACCCATTTCAATCTGCTTGAAAAAAAAAAATCTAAGTGATATTTGATTGTGTTCTAATGAATTCATACATTTATTAAAAGCCAAGGATAGTTATAAAATTAATATGTATAGTCTCATGTTAATTATTTCAAGAAAAAGTAAGCTAATCGTTGTTTCAATGTTATTAATAGATAATGTAAACTTCAGAGAGCTCGTGCAGAATCCAAGGTCAAAAGTAGAAGCAGAAGTGTCTGTACTTTGCTGGAACCTGGTTAAGGGTTCTTGTTTATAAGCACTGCTGGTAAATACATGAGGATGTTCCTTAACAGTTTTACTCAACTGCTTAGTAGTCCAAATTCAACCTGTTATTCAATAGCCAATTAGTTTTATCTTCTCCCAAACACTCCCTTGAATATGCCAAGAATATTTCCTACATTGATAGACTTCCATAAGCCATAGGTAACTCCTTTATGTGCCTAAGCCTGATTCTGCTTTTCACTATTACTTCATTGTATTTCCTCAATGAAGATGAAGGCCAAGATCTATACTTTTTCTTTAATATTTGTGATCAATCTACTTCCATTTTCTCCCCACTCCCAGAATCAAACAATATGAGAATTTTCCAAGCCTATAAAATGCAGTGTGGAAGTATTTCATAAATATACTTGAATTTATCCATCTAAAGAAATGTTCCTTTTAAAGCACTTTTTAAAAAAGCCAATGTATGGTTGGTTTTGAGGAACCCCTTTCCTCAAAAATACTTATTCTCACAAGTACAGCCATCTTAAAATTAGGAGGTAAGAAGCTGATTTAATGTTGAATGGTTTAATGGTGCCTGTTCTTGTTCATCATTAGCAGGTCAGGCATATTTCTCAGGATGAAAATCTTTTTTATTTCTAGCTTTAAACATAATACCTGAAATTATAAAGATGAAGCAAATGGACTATTAGGAGACAGCTAGAATAGTCAAACATACCCAAACAAGGAATATCCTTCCTTTTTCCAATCCATTAGCAGAGTCGACCTTTGCCCATTAGAGCCTCCATAGCCAAGTCAGAATATTTCAAATTGCCATTGCTCTCTCTGTTTCCAGCTCTGGTTAAGCACAATTAGGGATAATTTACTTTTCTTTGTCTCAATGTATGTATATATGTAGGTATGTGTATGTGTGTATGTGTGTATATGTATAGTGCATATGTGTGTATATGTATAGTACATATGTGTATGTATATTATCTTAACTAATAAATCAATTATAAGTCTATTAACTATCTCAATAGTCTCCTTTGGTACTGCTATAAGAGTTCAGAGAACAGACTAAGCAATGTATGTTTGAGGAACTAGGAAAGGCTTCATTATCCTCTTCACAGGAACCTTCATAGAAGCAGATACAGAAGCGAGAAAGAAGACAAAGACAGTTGTCACAGAATACCCTGTCCTCAAGATATTGATTCATCACCAACATCAACAAGGAGACTGTGACATGTTCTATCATCACTGCACTAAATAAATCAAGGCATTTATGTGAAGATTATCCAAGTAGGAAGTTGTCTCTCGTTGGTAAAAGTGTGACCATGCAAAGATTAGCATGTCTTTAAAGAAGGCAAAGTGACAGGCTACAAAGGGCACTGAGTTAGGCAACCTGTGACATAAGATAACCTTTCTATCCCTGTTTCCTCATCTTTAAAACAGAATTAATAGCATTTGTCCTATCTCTCTTAAAATGAAGAAGAAAGCCATAAAGATGAAATACATGTGATTCCGTGTAGAGCACTAGAACAAATGCCAGGATTTATTGTCTACTTTGGCTATTGGCATTTAAACAAAAATGTAATTACCTGAAGATGTGTGTGATATTCAAATAAGTCACTTGTCAATCCCCTTTCTCCGGAAGCCAGATCTCTCAACGAGGAAGCACCTAGCCGGTGTAACGAGCGCAACATGTCTTTAAAGAAAGATGATGCCTTAAATCTCCTGGAAAGATAAGAACAGAGCCCTGCCCTAATCCTAACTCTGGGACACTACCTTTTTTTGGGAGGTTAGGTAATATATTTCCTGGAGCAACTGGGGTTTTTTTTGACAATATAAAAAGTCTTATCTTTCAATTGACATTAAAATAGAAATTATTTTGATATTTTGGAACTAAACAAACCTTTAAGTGTATGTATTTTAAGATCTTAAAGGACAATTTGCTTTGAATTTCAGCATGCCTTTTGTGAGTAGCTTTTAAACTTAAATCCTTCCAAATCCTATGTGCCTGTCTCTGCATTCTAGCTAGAGTCTCAAAGTTAAATTTTGAGTTGTTTAGGAATTAAGAGGGTGTTCTGGATCTAAGAAGATATTTTTTAAATTGTGATGCAAGTTAGGATGAAAGCTGAGTTGGTTATAGAACTTTAAACTCATGGAGATGGTTAGATAGTAGAATGTTAAAGTCAGGTGCCAAATACATATGGACTGGACATTGGAAATGTATGCTAAGCCATATAACCCTCATAACTGTGGCCTATTTATTTCTGTTCTTTTGTATTGTATTTATAGTTATAAGAGAAAGAGCCATTTGTTGGACTGAAAGGGGGAGCTGTTGGGGGAAATAGATATACCTTAAACATAAAAAAAAAGGAAGGGGATGGGGGATTGGGGGGAAGAGGGTGGGAGGGTGGGACTGGAGGGGGGAGTGGGGAGGGGATTGCAATTGAGATGTAGCTTGAAGAAATAAAAAATAAATTAAAAAATTATTGTTAAAAGAAAGAAAGAAAGAAAGAAAGAAAGAAAGAAAGAAAGAAAGAAAGAAAGAAAGATGATGCCTTTCCCTCTCTTTTCCTTTACCTTTCCAGGATTTCACAAAAAAAAAAAAAAAAAATCAACTTGAAATTATCTGCTTGGAGCAAGTCTTCCTTTAACATGATAAGAAATATATTCTAATTATAACTGTTTCTCAATGACCGATGCAGAAGGAAAAATTGATTCATAAAACATGATATATGAGTGAAGTTGCAAACCAGCAGTGTCTTAGAATTTATTCATTAATTAACTGAGTAATTTAATACCAAGATTGTATCCAAGTCATTTACAAAATGACTCTTCTTACTTGTGATTTAGATCCACTAGTTAATTGGTTCTTCTGCCTGGCTGATTGTCATTGTTGAGGCCCACATCACCTATAACTAACATGCCTATAAACTGAATAGTTACTGGTTTAATCAGCTTGACTTGCTAATTCAGAGGAACCAGCCTTTGTGTATATGCTTCCTTTGTGTTATGGGGCTACCACCTCAGAAAGCACCAGGCTGTGGCTATCTATGCAATACTCGCTCTGCTGAGCTATGTAGAATATGTATACACTCAACTGTTTGACTGAATTTCTGGTTGTCTAATGGAATTGAGTGGTTGTTAAACTTTGATTGGTAGATTCAATATTAATGAGGAAATAGTCATTTTCTTTTTTCAAAAACTTGCTTTTCTTTCCCTGAGAAGGCTAATGATTAGTTTTAATCACCCTTACACAGATAATTGACCTACGTTGGAATAAAAGGGGACTGCTTCAGGAGCTAAAAGATCTATACTTCTGTCTAGTAGCCTTTTCCAGCTAACTAATTATATGATAAAATTAATTATATATACAAAATTTTATGATGTGATTTAAACCTCACACCCTACCTTCTCTCCCCATTACCACCTTCTGTCTCACCTCATTTCCAGTTTCAATAACACTTCCAAGCAAAAAGTTTAAACTAATGTCTTCAGATTTGTGTTTCATAAAAACTGGTGACACATTAATGCTGATCTTGTTTTCTGTAGAATTCTTGTTTACATAGGCTTCAGTTGTGTGAGTTCCTGTGACGTGTGCTACTCTGTGTAACTTCTATATTAAAAGAATGAAGTGTAGGGGCAAGGGATCCCAAGACAGTTGACCCTTAGGCTTCCTCTCAGACTATGAGTAGAAATTACTAGTGACAATGTGAACTGTAGAGGGTAGTTTTACACTCTGATTATAGTGTTTCAAAGGCAGAACTAGGAGAAAAGTCATGTAAATTTGAGAAGTTATAAATATTTCCCATGAAGAGAGTGTTCCTCAGTTTACCTGGGATGCAACTAGGAGAAGAAATGTAATAGCAGACAGAGTTGGGTAAATTAAGTAACGCATATGGTGTGGTGTCTATCTACTTATTTCTGAAGAATGCAGCTCACGAGAGGATAGCCAGAGACTGACAAGTGCTGAGGAAGCTTTCTAGCTCTGTACTATATCTCTAGCCCTCAATATTTACTTAAAAACTGGTAAGTTCCACTATTTTCCAAAACTTAGTAAATGATGTCACACCAATCAAGCGGAGAAGGGTTGAGGGCCTAAATGGAAGCAGTGAGGTGGATATGGAACATGAACTATTTTATTTGGCATAGCTCTACCTGAGAAACCAAAGACACGAACCTCCACCTTGGTTTTCACAGGATAGCACTGTTCTCTTGTGCTAATTTGGGACTGTGGCACATTTTATTTTATTTATTTCTTAATGAACAGTTACAAAACATGTCAGAGCTTCACACCAATTAATGAGCCCCTGAAGGCTAGGTTGAGTTATGTTAGGCAAACACTGGCAAAGCAGCCAAATGGAGACTCCAGGGTCCACTGTTCACTCCTCAGTAGCATATGTGTATTTCTTCTTCTGTATCCACCCATCACACAGATGTGTGTTCCAAGAACTTGCTTGATCCTCTGGCTTTTACTACCACCCAAGTGTTTTCTCAACTTAAAATACACAAGTATAAAGCTAAGAGTGGATCCAGAGCAAGGCAGTTTTCTTTGGAGCCCCAGCCCTCTCACTTAAAGCTCTGTAATTATGAGTGAGTCCTGTAAATATCTCAGCTTTGTCATTCATGGTGAAAGGAAGTTCTACATACATCTAACATAATATTTATTTTAAATCAGAGGCTAACAGAACTGCTCAATAATATAGATCTTGCCTTGCCCTCATATGTAAAGCCAGAGGCTGTGTCCCTAAACACACACACGTACACACACACACACACACACACACACACACACACACACACAAATAATAGATAGATAGATAGATAGATAGATAGATAGATAGATAGATAGATAGATAGATAAATAGGTAGATAGCAAAAAAGCTCCAGGGCTATTAAAGAGAGCTAGGATAGGGTGGGTGGGGCAGAGACTACTTTTGTTGTTGTTGTTGTTGTTGATTTGTTGAGAACATTTTAAAAGTAATGTATTTTTTTAATGTTCAGGAAAATTGATGGACTCAGGATGTATAACACGGGCATGGTGGCACATACCTTTAATCCCAGCACTTGGGGGGCAGAGAGAGGCGGATCTCTATGAGTTCAAGTTCGATGCCAGCCTTGTCTACAAAGTGAGTCCAGGACAGCCAGGGATATTACACAGATACCCTGTCTCAAAACAAACAAAAAACAAAAGAAAAAAATAAAGAAAAAAAAAGTAAGGTCACACAATCTCAGAAAGAAATAAAGCACATATTCTCTCTCATATACAGTGTCTAACCAATAATATATGTAAAACAAATGGACATGTGTGCATAATACAAATTAAGAAAAGAACAAGAAAGACTGGTAGAGCATTGTATCAGTTGTGATCTCTTCCAAAATGACTTTAACTTGTATCGACTTGACATAAAACTAACCATCATGGTGATTATGATCAAAATACATTCTTTTCATGTATTAGGACTAATAATCTTGAAGTCCACCCTGTGAAGTTCTCTCTTATTAGTGGCAATGTTCATTCAACACAAAAGATGCTTCCTTCTTAAACAGCTCTCAAGTGATAGGAATAGACATAGGATCCATTACACCAACTCCAACACTGTACCATCTCATCAATCCAACCCAAATCCAGCACAAGTTGAAAAGAGTATCTGACTCTGTGGAGTCCTCCATAGCTGACACAGTTGAAATATTATCATAATCACCTGGGGCCTTACTTCACTTAAACGTAGAACTACACATTGTTGAATGACCACTTTATGGTGTTCAGTTCCCCACTTTAAGTGGATAGTGTCTAATTTAAAAACATATAAAGTCAATTATAAATGAGATAAATAAGATTAGAGTAGTCATCATTCTCAGTAGTAGATACAAGAGCTCAAAACTCAAATCTGTCTTTCTACCTCATCATCTTTAGTTTTTAGAATCTTGACTATATTCTTTACCAAGTAGTTCTAAGGGAGGGAGAAGGAAAAAATAATACTCATCAGTGTCCAACACAGTGTTGGAATTAGTATCAGTTGTTTAATAATTGTCTAGGCCTGGTGGTACAGGACTGTAGTTTCAGTTGTTTGAGAGCCTGAGGCAAGTTCAAAGACATCCTGAGCAACATATGAAACACTGTCTTAAAGTAAAAAATAAAAGGGGAGATGTGCCGAAGTATACAATTAGGCAGCATGGATGAGGCCCTGGTTTGTATCCTTACTACTGAAAAAGATAGTTAACAATTACTGGACTTTGGGGTATATTTATTACATTGCATATCTTCAAAATTCTGGGGGCAACATTAAATATGTCAGACTTTTGTTGCTGTGAACAAACAGTGGAGAATTTAAACAACAAATTTTCCCTTGGCTCCTGGTTCCAGAAGTCCTGGTCCACTGTTTCAGGGAAGGCCTAGTAGAGTAGAGCAGCCCACATTAGGTGGACCAAAAAGCAGAGGGCAAACCTCTGCTGGATGCTTCTGCCATTTCCCTTATTATTCCATCAAAGGCCTCAGCTTTTGGGTTATTTCTCATGACCCTCTTATGCGCCGATGAGTAACTGGCAGTGACCTTCGGAGACAAAAATTTTCCAGCTTAGTGTCTGGAACAAAAACTATTTTGCCAGAGGTTAAATCCCTTATCCTCACTTCTCCATAAATGCCTTCCCAGGAATGGCTCCATGCCCCAGAATTCCTGAAGGGAAACTGATATATCACAATAGTGTTCTTTGCATGAAAAAGGACAGTCCCTCATACTAACGGCTTTCTTTAATTTGTCCCAAATCGTCTTCCCTCGAATACAAGAAAGCAACCTATTTTTTATGCTCCTGATTGAAGCCAAATTAGCCACACATGTGAAAGATGAGGAGGAACGAAGGAACTTCCAGATGTCTTTATGTTTTGTATGTTGTTCCAAAATATGTTTACTTCTAAGAATAAGACATAGAACCTATCATCTCCTAATAATACGATTTTAATCTTATTGCAGCCTTAAACTTCAACCTAGCTCAACAGCATAAGCAATTAAAGCTTTCTTTATGAAACTTTCTCTCGCAGCCACAAAATCACAATTTTAATGATCTGTCCATACATGTTGCTCATTAACATCTTTTTGAAGTTTCCCCAGCTTTCTCTCACATTCATTCACCTTGTCTCTGACTTCCTGGCTCTTCACATGCATCCTCTTCCTTCCTGATGTAATTGAGAACAGGAGTTCTCAATTGTTCTTCTTGTCAAGTTAGTTCCTCGCTTCTTTTTGCCAAACATACTTTATTTCACTTATTTGTTGGGCTCGTGCATGTCCCTAGAGTTTACAAAAATCCAGAGTTGCTGAATTTCAGTTTAGTATTTCCTTTACCACTAAATTCATCTCTATATTATTGCTGAAGTCTTAACTATATGCCAAAAAACTATATGCCAGAAAATACAGCATTTATCTCACAGTGCAGGTGCAAATGGCATATTCTTCAAATATCTTGCCTTTTACCAGGAGCTAAGAAAGACAAAAAATGGGGCCAGGAGATGGCTCAGCTGGTAAAAGTACCAGCTGCCAAAACCTGACAACCTGAGATTGGTTCTTGGAACCCACATAAAAAAGCCA
Source organism: Lophiomys imhausi (assembly GCA_907164525.1). Taxonomy (NCBI): domain Eukaryota; kingdom Metazoa; phylum Chordata; class Mammalia; order Rodentia; family Muridae; genus Lophiomys; species Lophiomys imhausi. The sequence continues at coordinate 13,070,719 of CAJQZJ010004760.1, forward strand.
GATGCAGAAATGCACAGATGTAACCCAGCCCTATTCATAAAAATGTAAGGTAAAGATGGGAGATTGGAGAGGAAGCCAATGGTCAGCAAGCCTGAAGGATACAGCATGATAGAAACAAGAGAGACTGTTTCATGAAGGTAAAAAGAGAGAACTGACTCCTGAAAGTTGTCCTTTTATCCATATATGCCCATTTTGGCACATGGGCACATGTGTACTTGTGTATTTGTACACACACACACACACACATTAATATCCACACACCTAATAATAATAATAATAATAATAATAATAATTCGTTAAAATTCAGTACACCAAACTTAAAAATTGTGTGATATATATATAATATATGTATATAATTTGTCAGTTTTCTGGTTCCAGATAAACTATGTGCTAACCAGAGTTATCATAATCACCATCTCTAAGACTAGTCAAAAATTTACTGATCTAACATCACATTGTAACAATACCATAAACTTTCTTGTTTAAATATTCAAAAGTATCTCTAGGTTAAGGTAATATATGAAAAGTACATTAGTCAATGCTGACATAAAAAATTTAAAACATACTTGATGAAAAATTCTCAAATATACAGAAATTAAATCACACAGATTCCAAGACTACAGATAGTCCAAAACCAAGATGGGCAGTGGTAATCAATGGATCTCTTCCACTACTTTCTACTCTCTACTCCAAGGCAATTCAGTTCTTCCTGAAGCATCTTCATCTATTCCATGAGGACAGATGATCATTGTAGTGTCATATCTGTGTCCAGCACCAGCACACACGTGAGGAAATTGAGGCTTCAGCTACAGGTGGATCACTGTATCATCTAAGCACATAACATGTTTCTTCCTTGGACCAAACCTTCCCAGTTGGGCATTGGATAAAAAACCATGCTCAAGTAATTTCTGAGTATCTTATATTCAAGGCATGAATGTAAATGATCTATAAAATTGTGAGAATGAAAAGAAAGTTTGAAGAACATATAAGAAATGAAGAAAATAAAAATTAGGATTATTTTGATTTTTGTATGTCTTCTACAGTTAAAAATATTTGTCTAGTTTAGGATTATACATTTAATAATCTAACATGTAAAATATTTACAAAATTCTTTCCTGGGCTGAGACAGAGAGAAAGAGAACACTCACATTATGTTGACTGTGTAGAAAGGCATGTAGGATCTTAGATGAGTTAGAGTTAGAAAAGGGGAAACATGACCAAAATATATTATATAAGCCCTTCTTTATACAACAAATAAATGGGCAGAGAAAGAAATCAGGGAAACAACATCCTTCAAATAGCCACAAATAATAAAAAATACCTGGGGGTAACTCTAACCAAGCAAGTGAAAGACCTGTATGACAAGAATTTCAAGTCCTTGAAGAAAGAAATTGAAGAGGCCATCAGAAGATGGAAAAATCTCCCATGCTCATGGATAGGTAGGATCAACATAATAAAAATGGCCATCCTACCAAAAGCAAATGTACAGATTCAATGCAATTCTTATCAAAATACCAACACAATTCTTTACTGACCTGGAAAAAGCAATTCTCAAATTCATATGGAATAAGAAAAAAACCAGAATAGCTAAATCAATCTTGTACAATAATAATAATAATAATAATAATAATAACAATAATATTAATAAAAACCATCTGGAGGTATCACCATCCTAGATTTCAAGCTGTACTACAGAGCAATAGTAATAAAAACAGCATGGTACTGGTATAGAAATAGACCAGTGGATCAATGGAATCGAATTGAAGACCCAGAAATGGACCCACAAACCTATGGCCACCTAGTTTTTGAAAAAGAAGCCAAAACCTCACAATGGAAAAAAGACAGAATCTTCAACAAATGGAGCTGGTACAACTGGATGTTTTCTTGTAAAAGAATGAAATTAGACTCATACTTATTATCTTGTACAAAACTTAAGTCCAAGTGGATCAAAGACCTTAACATAAGGTCAGACACACTAAATCTACTAGAAGAGAAAGTGGGGAAAACCCTCGAACTCATCGGCACAGGTGACAACTTCCTGAATAGAACACCAACAGCTCAGGACCTAAGACCAACAATCAATAAATGGGACCTCATGAAACTGAAAAGCTTCTGTAAAGCAAAAGACACTGTCATTCAAACAAAACAGTAGCCTACATATTGGGAAAATATCTTCACCAACACCACATCTGACAGAGGGCTAATATCCATAATTTACAAAAAACTCAAGAAATTAAATTCAAAGAAACCGAATAATCCAATCAAAAAATGGGGAGCAGAGCTAAACAGAGAATTCACAAAGGAGGAATTCCTAATGGCTGAGAGACACTTGAAGAAATGCTCAGCATCCTTAATCATCAGAGAAATGCAACTCAAGACAATTCTGAGATTCTGTCTCACACCTGTCAGAATGGCTAAGATCAAAAGCTCATATGACAGCACATGCTGGTGAGGGTGTGGAGAAAGGGGAACCCTCCTCCATTGCTGGTGGGAGTGCAGGCTTGTGTAACCACTATGGAGATCAGTCTGGCCATATCTTAGAAATCTTGGAATAGCTCTGCCTCAAGACCCAGCTATACCACTTCTGGGTATACATCCAAATGATTCCTCACCAAATCACAAGGAAGTTTTCTCACATATGTTCATAACAGCTTTATTTGTAATAGCTAGAAACTGGAACAACCCAGATGTCCCTCAACCGAAGAATGGATTTAAAAACTGTGGTACATCTACACAATGGAATACTATTCAGCTATCAGAAACAATGAAATCATGCAATTTGCAGCCAAATGGATGGAACTAGAGAAGCTCATCCTGAGTGAGCTAACCCAGACCCAGAAGAATGCACATGGCATCTATTCACTTATAGTCAGATTTTAGCCATATAGTACAGGATAACTATACTACAATGAATACACCAAATGGAATATGGTCATAGACTATTTTTCCTGTCAGTGAGACACTTTGCCCTAGTGGTACTGCCTTGTAGGCCCCCAGTGTATGAGGCTGCTCTTGGCCCTCATATAACTGCTGAACTGGGGCAGGGGACTGTTATGTAGGGACACTCCACTCCAGAGGAGTGGGATGGAAGGGATAGGGGGTAGAGGGTGGGAGGGAGGGACCAGGAGGTGTGGAAAGAGCACACTATGATGGAGATGTAACCTGAAGTAATAAATAAATAAATAATAAAGAAATAAAAATTTTAAAAAGATATAAATAAAGAAAAGCTACCCTAGGTTGGATTAGGAAAATAAAATCATTATTAAATGATAATGAATAACATTGAGTCTTAAAACAAAAACGCCAGCTCCTACAATGAATGGTTTACAAGTATACACAATGGGTTAGATGCTGCACATGAAAGAAAACATGCAGTTTTTTTTATCTTTCTGAGTCTGGATGACCCTCCAATATTATATATTCTAAGTCCAGTGTGTTTCTGAAAATTTTACTATTCTTCTTTTATTTATAGCTGAATACTATTCTATTGTATGTATGTACCAGTATTTAATTATCCATTCATCTGTTGATGGACATCTAAGTTGATCACATTTCCTTGCTATAGTAAACACAGTAGTAACAAACATGGGGGTGCAAGTATCTCTTTGGCAGAATATGGGATTATCTGGGCATATACCCAGTAGTGAAATCGCTAGCATATATGATAGTTCTATTTTCAATTTTGAGGAACCTCCAAACTGATTGCATTAGAGACTGTACTAATTTCTACTTTCACCAGCAGAAAAAAAAACGGGGCCTTTCTCCCTCCAACTTCCTTTCTAACACTCATTCTCAATTTTCTTGATGACAGTCATTCTGACTGGAATGAAGAAGTATCTCAAAGGAGTTCTATTCATATTTCCTTGATTATTACAAATGTTTTTAGGAATAGTTTAAAAATAGTTATTGGCCATTTGTGTTTCTTCTTTTGGACATTGTTCAGATTATTAGCCCATTTACTGATTGACAGTTTTATTTCTTTGGCATTTAATTTCTGACTTTCTCTGTAATTCTGCATATTAACTCTTATCTCAAGTGGAGCTGATAAGGACTTTCCTTGTTCTGTGGGCTGTCTGTGTGCTCTGCTGATATTCTCCTTTGCTGTGCAGACTTTTTTGATTTCATGTAGTCTCATCCGCTGATACTTGAGGCTTGTTACAATGCTATTGAAATTCTCTTCTGAAAGTTCTCATTCACCCCACCCCAATGTCTTGTAGAGTATTCCTCATTTCTGCTAGTATTTTCAGGTTTTAAATTAAGGTCTTTGATCCATTGCAAATAAGCTTCTTATGGGATGAAAGAACCTTTTCTAACAGGTCTAAATATGATATAATTAAGATTCATTAAGGCGTCAGGAAAGGGTCATACTGGGCCATGAGACTGGATAGGTAAATGGACACATGAGTTCATTTGAAGTCATAAAGCTAATTCCTTTCTAGATTTAATTCTGTCCTGATCTTTTCCAATTTGAGGGTAAATGTAGAAAAATGCAATGGATAATATAAGTGCAAAACCCTATATGAATCTCTCTATAGCTTCAGAATGGCCACTGTAATTGTACACTTCACTGAAGAGAGCAGAGTGTGAGCCTGGACAAGTGTTTCAGTGACCACCTTAATTTAGCTGTGTGATGCTTTTAATTGTAAGTTCATTACAATAAAGTAAATTTTACATTGAAAAAAATGCAAAGACTGGGTGACTAAATGTCTTTTGGTTATAATGCTATGGTTTAGTTAAAGGAATTACTAACTTCTATTAGGTTCTAAATAAGGTAATTTAATCACATAAAAATAATTTCAGCAAAATGTCTTTTGTACTCCATGTATTGTTACATTTCATGTTTTAGAATATTCATGGGGACTAGTAGTAAGCAAAATTTTAAACAAAAAAAATTTTGCCTTACAATATTGATTCTGATCTCAGTTTTACCGTCAACTCATGGTGCTTAAGGAAGTCTATCAAATTGTCTCAGTAGAACTTTCTCATCTAAAAGGATAGCAAGTGATATCTTCAATTTGACTTATAGCACTTTATGAGACTCAAATAATTTATGTGAGGGAACTGCTTCAATGACTAGTAGAGCCTACTACTTAAAATTATTCTTTGGGAGTGTTCTCAAAATTTGTGGCTCTTTCTCTACATTATCCACAGTAAATAGTAAACATCCACCATTGAATTAAAAAAGTTCTGGTTATCTTATTTGTTCAACTAATACTGACTTATGTGATTTTATCCCAAGGCTCAATGAAGAAGGTGCGTTTTAATCATAGCACTCCCCCTGAACTAGAACATTATTATCAAATTTCAACACAGAGCACAGCAGATTTTATTTTTATATAGAACACAACAGTGGCAAAAGGAGAGCCTTATGTGTTTTTGTGGCCATTACATCTGCCATCGTTTTCTTTCCTGATTGAATTGGTCAGGGCTGTCCATAAAATATTGAATCAAAATGTGAATGGATAAAATATATTCTATTCCCCCCTCCCAAGGAGAGTGATGCATCCCCTGGACTCCTCTTTACCTAACCTCTTGAGCTCTATGGACTGTAGCTTGATTATCATTACTTAACGGCTAATTTCCACTTATAAGTGAATGCATACCAAGTTTATCTTTCTATTTCTAAGGTTACCTCACTCAGGATATCTTTTTCTAGTTCCATCCATTTCCCTTCAAATTTCATAATGTTCTATCTTTTTTCAACAGTTGAGTAATACTCCATTGTATGAAAATACCACATTTTCTTTATCCATTTCTCTGTTGACGGGCATCGAGATTGTTTCTAGTTTCTGGATATTATCAATAGAGCCAGAATGAATATGATTGAGCAACTGTCCTTGTGGTAGGATGGAGCATATTTTGAGTATGTTCCCAAGAGTGGTATAGCTAGGTCTTAAGGTAGATCTATTCCCAACTTTCTGAAGAACTGCCATATTGATTTCTATAGTGGCTGCACAATTTTGCATTGTCACCAGTAATGGAAGAGTATTCCCCTTGCTTTTCATCATTGTCAGTGTAAGCTGGCATTCGTGTTTTTATCTTAGTCATTCTGACAGGCTTAAGATGGAATAGCAAAGTAGTTTTGATATATATTTTCCTGATGGATAAGGATGTTGAACTTTGTGTTTCTCAGTCAATTTCGATTACTCAAGGGTGAATTCTTTGTTTAGGTCTGTACCCCATTTTTAAATTAGATTATTTAGTTTTTTGTTATCTGATTTCTTGAGTTCTTTATATATTTTGGATATTAGCCCTATGTCAGATGTAGGGTTGGTGAAAACTTTTTCCCAATCTGTAGGCTGCTGTTTTGTCCTATTAATGATGTCCTTTGCCTTACAAAAGCTTTTCAGTTTCATGAGGTTCCATTTATTAATTGTTGACCTTAGTGCCTGAGCTATTGGTGTTCTGTTCAGGAAGTTTACTCCTGTGTCAAAGTGTTCAAGGCTATTCCCCATTTTCTCTTCTGTCAGGTTCAATGTATCTGGTTTTATGTTTAGGTATTTGATCCACTTGGACTTAAGTTCTGTGCAAGGTAAAAGTTATGTGTCTATTTTTATTCTTCGACAGTTTGACTAGCATCATTTTTTTTAAGATACAGCCTTTTCCCCAATGTGCATTGTGCACATGTGTGTGGATTTATGTCTGGGTCTTCACTAAAATTAACTTATCAACATGTCTATTTTATGCCAATAGTATGTGGTTTAATTACTATAGTTCTGTAGTGCAACTTAGGACCTCCAGCAATTCTTGTGTTGTTCAGGATTATTTCACTATCCTGGGACTTTTTTTGTTTTCCATATGAAGTTGAGAATTGTCCTTTCTTCTCTTTTTTTAAAATTTATTTACTTATTATTTCAGGTTATATCTCCATCATAGTGCCCTCTTTCCACTCCTCCCAGTCCAGCCCCCCCACCCTCTACCCCTATCCCTTCCATCCCACTCAGAGTGGAGTGCGTTTCAAGGTCGATAAAAATTGTGTTAGAATTCTGATGGGATCTTCATTGAATCTGTAGATTGCTTTTGATAGGATCACCATCTTTACTATGTTAATCCTACCAATCATTAAGTATTGAATATCTTTTCATCTTCTGATATCTTCTTTAAATTCTTTATTCAAAGACTTCAACTTTTTTATCATGCAAGTCTTTTACTTGTTTGGTTAGAATTGTCCCAGGATATTTTATATTATTTAAGACTTTTGTGAAAAGTGTCATTTCCCTAATTTGGGGGAGCAGATGGTGATGGTTAAAGTGGTGGAGATTGAGATGAGGTGCAAGGAGAGAGACAGGAGGAGATGGCTAGAGTTAGTGGGTGTTGCATGATAATGTAGAAACCTAGTGCCAGGGAAACTGTCTGGAATCTACGAAGGTGATCCTAATGACTCCTGGTAATTGGGGATATGAAATATCTACTAAACATCTCTTGTTTCCAGGCAAAGATTTTAGTGGCAAGACTGGGTTGCATTCAAACTGAGTTATTGACCAAGGAGGTCCCATAGAACTCTTTTTTTTTTTAATTTTAAAGTGAATATGGGAAAGGAGAAACCCCATTAATTTATTTCTTTGTTTATTTATTTATTTGACGTTGAGTGGAGTGTGACTTTATTTTTTATTATTTATTTATTTTTTCTTCAAGTTACATCTCAATTGCAATCCCCTCCCTACTCCCCCCTCCGGTCCAATCCTCCCACCCTCTTCTGCCTCAACCCACCCATTACCATCCTTTTTTTTTTAAGTTTAAGGTATATCTTTTTCCCCCAACAGCTCCCCCTTTCAGTCCAATAAATGGCTCTTTCTCTTATAATAATAAATACAATTCACAACAACAGAGGTAATTAGGCCACAATTATAAGAGTTATATGGCTTAGCATACATTCCCATTGTCCAGTCCATATGTATTTGGCACTTGACTTTAATGTTCTACTATCTAACCATCTCCATGAGTTTAAAATTCTATATCTAACTCACTTTTCATACTAACTTGCATCACAATTTTAAAAACATCTTCTTAGATCCAGGGCACTCTCTTGATTCCTAAACAACTCAAAATTTAATTATGAGACTCTAGCTATCTATTCTTCAGCCACCTCAGGGATCTGAGAGGGATAAATATGTCTGGTTATATAGGAAGTGCAGGGCCTGCAGCTTCCAAAATTAAGAACTGACATACCAGTGGCTGCCTGGACAGTTCCCATTTTCTCTCCATATATTACAGCATCGATCTTCAGTCATTTGGCCCAGTTACTCTGACAGACATTGATTGTAGAGCAGGAATTATGAAGGACTTGCCTACCCTGTCTTGGCAGAGCTACGTTGTCGAATTACCTGCTTCCAATTTTTGTCCTTTTTGGATAGTATTCTGTCTACAGTTGGAGCAAGGGTTTGTTTCTGCCAAGAGATAGGCCAAAACTTAAATCCAAGTGGATCAAAGACCTTAACATAAGGTCGGTCACCCTAAATCTACTAGAAGAAAAAGTGGGAAAAAACCTCAAACTCATTGGCACAGGTGACAACTTCCTGAACAGAGCACCAACCACTCAGGACCTGAGATCAACAATAAATGGGACCTCATGAAACTGAAAAGCTTCTGTAAGGCAAAAGACACTGTCATTCAAACAAAACGTCAGCCTACAGACTAGGAGAAAATCTTCACCAACCCCACATCTGACAGAGGGCTAATATCCAAAATCTACAAAGAACTCAAGGAATTAAATGCCAAGAAACCAAATAATCCAATCAAAAAATGGGGGACAGAGCAAAATAGAGAATTCACAAAGGAGGAATCCCTAATGGCTGAGAGAAACTTGAAGAAATGCTAAACATCTGTAATCATCACAGAAATGCAACTCAAGACGACTCTGAGATTCCATCTCACACCTGTCAGAATGGCTAAGATCAAAAGCTCAAATGACAGCACATGCTGGCGAGGGTGTGGAGAAAGGGGAACCCTCCTCCATTGCTGGTGGGAGCGCAGGCTTGTGCAACCACTATGGAGGTCAGTCTGGTGATATCTTAGAAAACTTGGAATAGCTTTGCCTCAGGACCCAGCCATACCACTTCTGGATATACACCCAAATGTCTCCTCATGGAATCATAAGGAAGTTTCTTCATCTATGTTCATAGCAGCCTTATTTGTAATAACTAGAAAATGGAAACAACCCAGATGTTCCTCAACCGAAGAATGGGTTCAAAAACTGTGGTACATCTAAACAATGGAATATTATTCAGCTAGCAGGAACAATGCAATTATGCAATTTGCAGCCAAATGGATGGAACTAGAGAAGCTCATCCTGAGTGAGCTATCCCAGACTCAGAAGGATGAATATGGCATCTATTCACTTATAGTAGGATTTTAGCTATATAGTAGAGGATATCGATACTACAACCAACGCACCAAAGGGAACATGGACATAGACTTTTTATTTTTTATTCTTTTATTTTATTTTTACTTTTATTTTTATTTTTTTTATTCTTTTTTATCTGTTTGTCTAGTTTTTTAGTTCTCTCTCCCTGGCAATGAGACACTTTTCACCGGTGATACTGCCTCGTAGACCCCCATTGTATGAGGAGGCTCCTGGCCCTCATATGACCTATGAACTGGGGTGAGGGACTGCTACATAGGGACACCCCACTCCAGAGAAGCAGGATGGAAGGATCAGGGGATAAAGAAAAAAATGAAATGTAAAGTTTCGGCCTTTGACTACTAATTGTCATAAACTGTTTAGGATAATTAAGAAATGTAAACTAAAAATCATGCAAGCCTGTCCTTTTGTTAGGTGCTATGACAGTCTACTATAGTTCTTTTCTTAGCTAATCAGAAATCAGTTTGCTAAGAGACAAGCAACATTTGCTTATCCTAATATAAGAAATAAATAGGGCCTCTTCAAAAACCTCAAGAGATCTGCAGAATATGGCATTCAAAGATGTTCTCTTAACTTTAGATTTTTTTGACATCGAGACATGGCAACTCCTGACAGCACCTGCTATTCTACTCCAAATAGAAGATGAGCATCAAAGAATTCTTAAACAACCCAAGCTCATGTTAAGACAAAGGATTTCCCTGCAAACTGGAAATAGGGTCCCATTGCCAAAGACACCACCCACACAACTTGTTAGATATGAAGAAGCAGAACTGGTGCCTACATGGAGCCTTCACCCATATGTTCTAGTGTCTTTGATGCAGGAAGATAATATGCAGGCTTCCAAAAGAGAAACATAAACACCTACCCAGCCACAAAACCCTTGACTTACAATATGTCTTGCTTGCAAAATATGCAAGGGCAGTGGTGACATAGAACTTTTGGGAGTAGCCAACTGATTTGTCCTAAGGCCCACTCCATGATAAGAAACCCATATCCTATTCTGCTACGGTAGTCAAGACTCAGATATCAGATAGCTCAGAAACTTAGCGTAAAACCAAGCACTACGGTCAAAAAGAAACGTATCAATAAAATTACTCTAAAGTATTCTGCTATGTACATAGATCAATGTCTTATCCAGTCATCATCAGAGAGGATTCCTCTCGCCACAGATGGGAGCAGATACAGAGACTCACAGCCAGACATTAAATGAAGAGAGATCTAAGTGGGCATTTTGTTGGAGTTTTATTGCTATAAAGAGACAACATAACCACAGCAACTATTTTTTTATTATCATTATTACTATTATTGTATTATTTATTTACTCTTCATCCTGATCACAGCTTCCTTTCCCTCCTATCCTCTCAGTTTCTCCCTCTCACCTCTCCTATCCACTCTTCCTTCCATTCTCCTCAGAAAAAGGGAGGCCTCCCATGGATAACAACCAGCCTTGGCACATCAAGTTGCTGTATAATTAGGTTCATCTTCTTCTATTGAGGCTAGACAAGGCAGCCACATCTGAGAAAGGATAGACATCCAAAATATATAAATAACTCAAAAAACTAGACATCAACAAACCAAATAACTCAATTAAAAAGTGAAGTACAGATCTAAACAAAATTCTCAATGGAGGAATATTTAATGGCAGAGAAACACTTAAAAAGAAATGTTCAGTATCCTTAGTCATCAGGGAAATGAAAATCAAAACAACTCTGAGATTCCATCTTACACCCAACAGAATGGCTAAGGTCAAGAACTCAAGTAACAAATCAAAATCTGGCAAGAATACTCTTCAATTATTGTTGAGTGTACAAACGTATGCAACCACTATAGAAATCAATTTGGCAGTTTTACAGAAAATTGAGAACAGATCTACCTCAAGACCTAGCTGTGCCACAGAAACTCTTATAAAGAAAAACATTTACTTGAGGATGGCTTACAGTTTCAGAGGTTTAACCCATGATCATCATGGTGAGAAGCATGGCAGTGTGCAAACAGACATGGTGCTAGAGAAGGAGTTGAGATTTCTACAACTTAATCCACGGGCAGCAGAAGACTGTGCCATACTAGGCCTAGCTTGAGCATATTGGACTTCAAAGTCCACCCCCACAGCGACGGGAAAAAGGCCAGACCTATGCCAACAAGGCCACACCTCCTAATAGTGCTACTCCCTATGGGACAAGCATTCACACACATGAGTTTATGGAAATCATTCCTATTCAAACCACCACAGATAGTCCCCATCAAATCTCTCCTCTCAGAGATCTGGAAATCCCTTGGAGGTTGTAAAAGCCAGAAAGGATGAAGGACACCAGGAAAGGAAGGTCCTCTGAATCCACTAAGGAAGGAACATATGAGCTCACAGAGATTATGTGGCAAGTCCAGGGCATACATGGTCTGGCCCGGTGTTCTGTGTATATATTATAACTTTTAGCTTACTCTTTTTATGGTACTCCTGACTGTGAGAATGAGCAGGTCCTTTACTCTTGTGCCTGCTCTTGGGGATCTTTTCCTCCTGTTGGATTACCATCTGCAACATCAGTATGATAGCTTTTGCTTCATCTTATTATATTTTATTGTGTCACATTTGCTTGTTATATCTTAGAAGCCTGTTCTTTTCTAGTGAAAGCAGATAGGAGTGGATCTGGAGGTGAGGGGATGTATGGGAGAACTAAGAGGGGTAGAGGGATGGAAAAGTATAATCTGGGTATATTGTATGAGAAAAGAATCTATTTTCAATAAGCAGGAAAATATAAAGAACATAAATGGATAATTTGGAAAGTTCTTTTCCCAATCTGTGTTCTGCTGCTATGTTTGAATGATGATATCCTTTGCCATACAAAAGCTTTTCAGTGTTGTGAGGTCCTATTTAGTAAGTGTTGGTCATAGTGTCTATGCCATTAGTGCCCTCTTGAGAAGCTTTTTTCCTGTGCCAAAGAGTTCAAGATTATTCCACACCTTCTCTTCTGTCAGAGTAAGGCATTTGGTCTTATTAGAGGTCCTTGCTCCATTTGGGGGTGATTTTTCACAGGGTGTATAGATATGGGTCTATTTGGATTCTTCAATATGGGGCCATCTAGTTTGACCAGCACTATTTGTTGAAGATGCTTTCTTTTGCCAGTGTTAATACCTTCAATAATACCTTTTATTATTCAAGGTTGTTTAAGCTATCCTGGGTTTCTTATATTTCCATATGAAGTATAAGACTGTTTTTCAACTTCTGTAAATATTTATGTTTTAATTTTGAAGGGGATTGTGTTGAATCTATACATTGTTTTGGTAGTATAGCCATTTTCTTTCTTTTTTTAGAATAAATAAGAGAAACACTTTAATCTTAGTGAAGAAAAATATGTATTAAAAACAATAATAAAAACTACCAAATGTCTAAAAAATATTTAGATTCCATCAGAATTAAAAATCTGTATTTAAAAACATTCCTGTTTTGAGGTTTGTTTTTGTTTCTCTGTAGTGAGCATGCATGCTCTCTCTATATGTGTATGACATAGATATTGGGGTGCTTGTGGAGTGCAAAAGAGGGAGTTAGATCCCGAAGACATGGAATTAAAAGGGGTTAATTGTAGTCCATTTTAGGTGCTGTAAATGTAATTCATTTCCTCATGGAGGAGAACCAAGTCCTCTTGAGTTTTTTTTTTTTTTAAGATTATTTATTTATTGTGTATACAGTGTTCTTCCTGCATGTGCACATTCACTCCAGAGGAGGGCACCAGATCTCATTGTAGATGGTTGTGAGCCGCCATGTGGTTGCTGGGAATTGAACTCAGGACCTTTGGAAGAACAGCCAGTGTTCTTAACATCTGAGCCATCTCTCCAGGCAAAATTGAGAGTTCTTTTGTGCTCTGGCTTCAATTGAATGATTCCGCAAAGGTGACTGACGTTTTCTTTTTTTTCTCATGCTATTCTTTTTTTTTTCACTTTTTTTTATTTTTTTCCTTTATTTTTTATTTCTTCAAGTTACATCTCAATTGCAGTCCCGCCCTATTCCCCCCCTGCAGTCCCACACTCCCACCCTCAACCCCCATCCTCTTCTCTTTTTTTTTTAAGTTTAAGGTATATCTTATTTCCCCCTACATTTTCCCCTTTCAGTCCAACAAATGGCTCTTTCTCTTACAATAATAAATACAATATAAAACAACAGAAGTAATTAGGCCACAGTTATGAGGGTTATATGGCTTAGTGTACATTCCCAATGTCCAGTCCATATGTATTTGGCACCTGACTTTAACATTCTACTATCTAAACATCTCCATGAGTTTAAAGTTCTATATCTAACTCAACATTCATACTAACTTGCAACACAATTTTAAAAGCATCTTCTTAGATCTATAACATTCTCTTGACTCCTAAACCACTCAAAATTTAATTATAAGGCTCTAGCTATCTGTTTTTCAACCACCTCAGAGACCTGAGAGGGATAAATATATCTGATTTTATAGGAAGTACAGGGCCTGCAGCTTCCAAAACTAAGAAATGACATACCAGTGGCTGCCTGGACAGTTCCCATTTTCTCTCCATACATTACAGCATCAATCTTCAGTCATTTGGCCCCGTTTCTCTGACAGACATTGATTTTAGAGCAGGGGTTATGAAGGACTTACCTACCCTGTCTTGGCAGAGCTAGGCTGTTGACTTACCTGCTTCCAGGTTTTGTCCTTTTTGGACAGCATTCTGCCTACAGTTGGAGCAAGGGGCTTTTCCTACCAAGAGATAGGAGATAGGCTTGCGACTAATACAATCATCTCCCACTGGAGATTCTTCGATGCTCATCTTCTACTTGGAGGAGAATAGGGGGTGCTGTCAGGAGTTGATATGTCTTGATATAAAAAAATATAAAGTTATGAAAACATCTTTAAATGCCATATTCTGCAGATCTCTTGAGGTTTTTGAAGAGGCCCTATCTATCTCTTATATTAGGGTAATCAGATGTTGCATGTCTCTTAGCAGCTTTATTTTTGATTAGCTTAGAAAATAACTATAATAGGCTGTCATAGTACCTAACAAAATGACCAGCTTGCATAACAATTAGTTTGCATTTCTTAATTATCCTAAAGAGTTTATGACAATTAGTAGTAAAAGGCTGAAACATCACATTTCATTTTTTTTCTTTATCTCCTATCCCTTCCATCCCATTTCTCTGGGGTGGGGTGTCCTTATATAACAGTCCCTCATCTCATTTGAGAGGTCGTATGAGGACCAAGAGCCTCCTAATTCATTGGGGTCTATGAGGCAGTAAAATCAGTGAAAAGTGTCTCATTGCCCGGGAGAGAGAACTAAAAAAAAAAAAAAAAAAAATAAGCAGACAAATAGATAAAAAAGACTAAAAAATAGGAAAAAATATAAAAATAAATAAATAAATAAAAATAAAAAATAAAAAGTATATGTCCAAGTTCCATTTGGTGTGCTGGTTTTAGTATCGAAACCTTCTACTATATAGCTAAAATCCTACTATAAGTGAATAGATGCCATATGCATCCTTCTGAGTCTGGGTTAGCTCACTCAGGATGAGCTGTTCTAGTTCCATCCACTTGGCTGCAAATTGCGTAATTTTATTGTTCCTGATAGCTGAATAATATTCCATTGCGTAGATGTACCACAGTTTTTAACCCATTCTTCAGTTGAGGGACATCTAGGTTGTTTCCAATTTCTAGCTATTACAAATAAGGCTGCTATAAACATAGATAAGGAAACTTCCTTATGATTCCTTGAAGAGGCATTTGGGTGTATACCCAGAAGTGGTATGGCTGGGTCCTGAGGCAAAGCTATTCCAAGTTTTCTAAGATATCGCCAGACTGACCTTCATACTGGTTGCACAAGCCTGCACTCCCACCAGCAATGGAGTAGGGTACCCCTTATCCACACCCTCGACCGCATGTGCTGTCATTAGAGCTTTTGATCTTAGCGACTCTGACAGGTGTGAGATGGAATCTCAAAGTCGTCTTGAGTTGCATTTCACTGATGATTAAGGATGTTGAGCATTTCTTCAAGTGTCTCTCAGCCATTAAGGATTCCTCCTTTGTGAATTCTCTAATTAGCTCTGTCCCCCATTTTTTGATTGGATTATTTGGTTTCATGGCATTTAATTTCTTGAGTTCTTTGTAGCTTTTGGATATTAGCCCTCTGTCAGATGTGGGGTTGGTGAAGATTTTTTTCCCAATATGTAGGCTGCTGTTTTGTTTGAATGACAGTGTCTTTTGCTTTACAGAAGTTTTTCAGTTTCATGATGTCCCATTTATTGATTGTTGATCTCAGGTCCTGAGCTGTTGGTGTTCTGTTCAGGAAGTTGTCGCTTGTGCCAATTGGTTCGAGGGTTTCTTCCACTTTTTCTTCTAGTAGATTTAGTGTGACCTGCCTTATGTTAAGGTCTTTGATCCACTTGGACTTAAGTTTTGTACAAGGTGATAAGTATGGGTCTAATTTCATTCTTTCACACGTGGACATACAGTTGGACCAGCACCATTTGTTGAAGATGCTGTCCTTCTTCCATTGTGCGCTTTTGGCTTCTTTGTCAAAAATTAGGTGGCCATAAGTGTGTGGGTCTATTTTTGGATCTTGAATTGGATTCCATTGATCTACTGGTCTGTTTCTATACCAATACTATGATGTTTTTACAACTATTACTCTGTAGTACAGCTTGAAATCTGGGATGGTGATACCTCCAGATGTTTTTTCATTGTACAGGATTGATTTAGCTATTCTGAGCTTTTTGTTGTTCCACATGAAATCGAGAATAGATCTTTCCAAGTCTATAAAAAATTGTGTTGGTATTTTGATAGGAATTGCATTGAATGTATACATTGCTTTTGGTAGGATGGCCATTTTTATTATGTTGATCCTACCTATTCATTAGCATGGGAGATCTTTCTATCTTCTAAAGGCCTCTTCCATTTCTTTCTTCAAGGGCTTGAAGTTCTTGTTGTACAGGTCCTTTACTTGCTTGGTTAGAGTTACTCCCAGGTATTTTATGTTGTTTGTGGCTATTGTGAAGGGGGTTGTTTCTCTTATTTCTTTCTCAGCCCATTTGTTTGTTGTATAAAGAAGGGCTTCTGATTTTTTTTAATTAATTTTGTATCCAGCCACTTTGCTGAAGGTGTTTATCAGCTGTAAGAGTTCTCTGGTGGAATTTTTGGGGTCGCTTATGTATACTATCATATCATCTGCAAATAGGGATAATTTGACTTCTTCGTTTCCAATGCTTATCCCCTTGATCTCATTTAGTTGTCTTATTGCTCTAGCAAGAACTTCAAGTACTATACTGAAGAGATATGGTGAAAGTGGACAACCTTGTCTTGTCCCTGAGTTTAGAGGAAATGCTTCAAGTTTCTCTCCATTTAATTTGATGTTGGCCACTGGCCTGCTGTATATTGCCTTTAGTGTTTCTAGGTACGGCCCTTGTATGCCTGTTCTCTCCAGAGTTTTAGCATGAAGGGGTATTGGATTTTGTCAAATGCTTTTTCTGCATCCAGCGAGATTATCATGTGGTTTTTTTCTTTCATCTTGTTCATATGGTGAATGATGTTGATAGACTTTCGTATGTTGAACCATCCCTGCATTCCTGGGATGAAGCCTCCTTGATCATGGTGTATGATACTTTTGATGTGTTCTTGAATTCGGTTTGCTAGTATTTTATTAAGTATTTTTGCATCTATGTTCATGAGGGAGATTGGTCTGAAGTTCTCTTTCTTTGTTGCGTCTTTGTGTGGTTTAGGAATCAGGGTGACTGTGGCCTCATAGAATGAGTTTGGCAATGTTCTTTCAGATTCTATTTTGTGAAAGAGTTTGAAAAGTATTTGTGTTAGCTCCTCTTTGAAGGTCCTGTAGAATTCCATGCTAAAGCCATCTGTCCCTGGGCTTTTTTTGGTTGGGAGATTTTCAATGACTGTTTCTATTTCCTTAGGGGTTAGAGGGCTGTTTAATCTGTTTATCTGATCTTGATTTAGCTTCGGTAGGTGGAATCTATCAAGAAAATTGTCCTTTTCACTTACGTTTTCAAATTTGGTGGAGTATAGATTTTTAAAGTAGGATCCAAATATTCTCTGGATTTCCTCAATGTCTGTTCTTATTTCTCCCTTTTCATTTCTGATTTTGTTGATTTGTCTTTTCTCCCTCTGTCTTTTAGTTAATTTGGCTAAGGGTCTGTCTATTTTGTTGATTTTCTCCAAGAACCAACTCTTGGTTTCATTGATTCCTTGTATAGTTCTTTTTGTTTCTAAGTTGTTGATTTCAGCCCTAAGTTTGATGATCTCCTGCCTTCTGCTCCTCTTGGGAGTGTTTGCTTCTTTTTTTCCAATTCACCCAGTTTAGCTGTTAATTCGCTAATATGAGCTGTCACAATTTTCTTTTTGAAGGTACTTAGTGTGATGAACTTTCCTTGCAGCACAGCTTTCATTGTGTCCCATAGGTTTGGGTATGTTGTGTCATCGTTTTTATTGGATTTTAAGAAGTTTTTGATTTCCTTCTTTATTTCTTCCCTGACCCAGTGGTCCTCTAGTAAAGAGTTGTTCAATTTCCATGTGAGTATAGACTTTCTGTTGATTCCTTTGCTATTGAAGTCCATCTTTATTCCATGGTGGTCTGATAAGATACAAGGGGTTATTTCAATTTTCTTGTATCTGTTGAGGCTATCTTTGTGTCCAACTACATGGTCGATTTTGGAGAAAGTTTTGTGAGGTGCTGAGAAGAAGGTGTATTCTTTTGTGTTTGGGTGAAACGTTCTGTAGATACCTGTTAGGTCCATTTGGTTCATGATCTCTGTTAGACTAATTATTTCTCTGTTTGGCTTCTATCTTGATGATCTGTCCATAGTTGTGAGTGGGGTGTTGAAGTCTCCCACTATTAAAGTGTTTGGATCGATGTGTGATTTAAGTTTTAGAAGTGTTTCTTTTATAAATGTAGGTGCCTTTGTATTTGGGGCATAGATGTTCAATTTTGAGATATTCTCTTGGTGGATATTTCCTTTAACGAGTATGTAATGCCCTTCTCTGTCATTTTTATTAACTTCAATTGGAAATCTATTTTGTTTGATATTAGGATGGTTACTCCAGCTTGTTTCCTGGGTCCATTTGCTTGGGAAACCTTTTCCCAGCCCTTTACTCTGAGATAGTGTTTATCTTCAATAGTGAGATGTGTTTCTTGATACAGAAAAAAGATGGGTCTTGTTTATGGATCCAGTCTGTAAGTCTGTGTCTTTTTATTGGTGAGTTGAGTCCACTGACGTTGATGGATATTAGTGACCAGGTGTTGTTATTTCCCATTATTTTGGTATAGCTGGTTGTCATGTGTTTCTTTTTGTTTAGTGGCTGTGGAGGTTTCTATTTCCTCTGTTTTCTTGGGTGTAGTTATCTTCTCTGGGTTGGAATTTTCCTTCTAGGATCTTCTGTAGGGCTGGGTTTGTGAGGAGATATTGTTTGAATTTGATTTTGTCATGGAATATCTTGTTTTCTCCTTCTATGTTGATAGAGAGCTTTGCTGGATATAGTAGTCTGGCTGGGCACCTATGTTCTCTCAGGGCTTGTAGGACATCTGTCCAGGCCCTTCTAGCTTTTAAAGTTTCTGAGGAGAAGTCAGGTGTGATTCTGATAGGTCTGCCATTGTATGTGACTTGGCCTTTTTCTCTTACAGCTTTTAATATCCTTTCTTTGTTCTCTACATTTGGAGTTTCTATTATTATGTGGCGAGAGGAGTTTCTTTTCTGATCTAATCTGTTTGGTGTTCTGTAAGCCTCTTGGATTTTTACTGGCATCTCTTTCTTTAGGTTTGGGAAGTTTTCTTCTATGATTTTGTTGAAGATATTTCCTGGACCATGGAGTCGGGGGTCTTCTCTTTCCTCTATACCTATAATTCTTAGGTTCCGTCTTTTCATTGAGTCCTTGATTTCTTGGATGTTGTGGGTGAGAGATTTTTTAGCCTTCTCATTTTCTTTGGATGTTGTACTGATTTCTTCCATCGAATCTTCCATGCCTGAGATCCTGTCTTCCATCTCTTGCATTCTATTTTTCATACTCACATCCGTAGTTTCTGTTCTCTTCTCTTGATTCTCCATTTCCTGTTTTAACTCTGACTGTGTTTTCTTTATTGTTTCCGTTTCTATTTTCATGTCTTGAATGTTATTATTCGTTTTGTACATTTCCTTCTCCAGTTTGCTTGTTTTTGCCTGGAAATCTTTCATTGTTCTGTTCTTTTCCTGTTCAAGCTGAGTCACCTTGGCTTGGAGCTCTTTAATGGTGTTATTTGTTGTTTTGACTTGTAAAAATGTGGCTTCTTTGAATTCCTTCATAGATTTAAGTTGTTCTTGAAGGGACTCTATCACTTTCCATAATGTAGAATTGTCATCGTTCATGTGTTTCAGGAGTGGTGAGGTAGTTCGGGCTGGGTGGAATAGCGTTGCTTTCTTTTGTTGGAGTCATTTCGCTCTGTTTTTTTTGTTTTTTGTTTTTTGTTTTGTTTTGTTTTGTTTTTTGGTCTGGAATTTTTTAGCTGTCTTCTGGACTTGGGTCCAAAGGGGGCGCTTTTGTGTAGGATTTGAGTTGCCTTACTCCACCCCTATAAGGTGAGTCATTCAGCCCCGCCTCCTAGGTGGAGACCTAACTAATACAGGTGGTGGAGCTGTGTCCATGTAAGCTCTTGTTCCCCGCCAGAAGGACCAGTACTAGCACAAAAGTCAGATATACGACAGTTTCAAATATCTCACAGTTTGCCCAGGGTTGATTCCTGTGGTGGGTAAATCTGCCCTTCACCTCCAATGGCCTTGCCGCTCCCTTGGCTGGCTTTAAACTGGCCAGTGACATCACAGCAGTGGGTTGTGATCTGCAGTCTGAAGGCTCTTTGCAGCTGAGCTGTGCTCCCTTCCAAGGGTCACAACCTTTAGCCAGATAGCTGGATCGTCTGTGTAAGACCTGGGGGTGCCCAGCAGGGTGGAGATTATCTCTGCATGGGATCTGAATCCGCCCACTGGGTATTAAATTGGAACTTAACCGGAGTCTCTCCTGGTGGGGGTTGGGGGTCCAGATTCCCGGGTCCAGTGGCTTCCTTGAGTGTCTGAGAGTGGGAAGGAGCGTCCTGCCCAGGGACCCTGGGTGGTTGGGTGATATTTAAAAGGGGTCAAGCCATTTGTACAGTGTCCTGCAACACTCACCTCCCTGTGACTGTTAACCCCGAAATCAAAATACATCCGCGCAGGCCACCGCCATCTTGGATCCCCCCCAGTATAGCCATTTTCACAGTATGAATCCTATTGATCATGAGCATCTGAGATATTCCCATCTTCTTCAATTTCTTTCTTCAATGTCTTAAAGTTTTCATCAGTCTTTCACTTGCTTTGTTAATATGATCGAAAGGTATTTTTAAAGCTATTATGAAAGGTACTGTTTTCTTAATTTCCTTCTCAGCCTGTTTGTCATTTGTATGTTGACTATTGATTTCTCTGTGTTAATTTTGTATCTTGAAACTCCGCTGAATGTGTTTTCAGCTGTAGAAGTATTCTGAGTGATATCTTCAAGGTTTTCAGAGCACTCAGTCTTAAGTAGGAGCTCTCCCTTCAAGACTCAGGAATCCATGTGGGAAAGAAGGCAGGAAGATTTTAAGAGACAGAGGTAATGGATGACTCCAAAGAAACAGTATCTTCCAGACACAACAGGACTGATGCACATATGAACTCATAAAGATTGACAGCACACACCTGACCTGCACAGGTTCAAGACAGATGGAATCCAAGATCTGAGAGAAGGTAGTTGATATGGACTACCCTCCTTAATAGAAAAGCTATTTGCAGTTGATACCTAATGGTAAAGAGAAAATCAGTTATCTCCAATAGTGTCAAGCACATTCCAGCCCAAGCCCCATACACAGCAGGAGTTAGCCAAAACAAAACAAACTTCATGTTTTATTGTTGTTATTTTGCAGGCTTTTTGTTTAATTCTGTTTTGTTTGAGGTTTTGTTACCTTATCGTGCTTTTGATTGTTAGGAGTTATAGAGAGGGAAAACAGTAAAAATATTTTGAATGAAAAATTAATTAAAAATAAGAAAATATTTAAATGGATAGTACCATTATTTCTTGCTTGTTTATAATAATTTGAAGGTCACAGAACAAAAAATTCCTCATCATATTATATGAGTTTTATGGTTGATTGAATTTGGGATCTGTTTTTATGTAAGAAATATTATTGTGTTCATTTCAGTATGGCTTGTTAGAGATCATAAATTGTTATTAGTAACATCATTTTCAATTCTATGATAAGATTATCTTGCATGGTTTTCTTCTGTAAAGCTTTTATGTTTCCACTTGTAACTAATTAATATTTGAAGGACTTTGAGATTACATAAAAATGTTGATAGTCCTCAAAGTTTAACCCACTCTTTTGATCAGTTGATAAAACTGTCAAATATTAAATTCTGAACTCCATTTTCCCATAATTCATTAATCCTGATAACATCATTCCACATTGATTATTATTTTATTCAGCTACTATTTCATTAACATTCCTTATTAATTTTAAGCTTAAGTTTTATCAGATTTTGCCAGTGGGAACCCTTTCAAGTTTTATCTTTTGTTCTTTTGAGATGCCATGTCATATTCTGAACACATCTTTTTCAAGATATTCAGCCTACCTTGTGCTTTGCTTCCCCAATCCTAGAAGCAATGACTTGTCTCTCCCGATAGCCAGTTTTATTTTTGTTCAAATGTTTATTCTATTTATATTCAATATTGCTATTAACATGTCAGTTTGTTCCATGATTTCCTTCCCTTTTCTGCTACTTTCTAGCTTTCTTTTGAATGTTTCTATTTTTGTCATTCTGTACTGTTATCTCATTATGTGTTATTCATTCTATTATTTTTATCATTATTACTATAATTATTTATTATTATTATTATCATTATTATTGTGAGAGCAATTTTCCTAGAGTTTATAATATTCATTGCTCCCTAACAACACAAGAGCCTTGAAAATTTTAATATGTTCCCCTTGTTCTGCATTAATATTACCATAAATTTTGGGGACACATATTGCCAGGTATTTGTGTTATTTTACTCAGTACTTGTGTTAGAATGAATTACACACCTTATACTTTCTGTAATTTACTTCCCTTCAAAAGCACTGTTCTGTGTGAGAAATCTCTTATAGAATTTCTAGTACTTTTGTTTGCTAAACAGTATTTCATTTCACATTGATGGTTGAAGGATTTTTGATGGGTATACCGCTATAGGCTAGGAATTGTTTTCTTTCAGGCATTATGTCACTGGTTTTCTACAGCCTGCTTTCTGTTTTGGTGTTAGCACTCTCAAAAGTAACCTAGACTGAATCCCTCCCTGCTTTGAGACATTTTAGTTTGCTACTTTTCCACTGTTCAGTTTAATAGAGTAAAAGTAGTGACATGGACTTCATTTCTCGAATAAAGTTTGTTGAAATTCTAACCTGAGGTATCTCAGAATGTGATTTCTTTTGAAATACAACCTTATTGAGGTAATCAGGAGTTTTAAAGAGGTTATTAGGATAGTCCCTCATCCAATTTGATTAGTATCCTTATAAAGAGGTAGAATTTTAGAAAGAAAGAAAGATATTCATGGTACTCCTGTGTATGACACTGTATTTCATAGTTATATGAGATAAAGCAATTGTGCCTGAAACAACTGGTTTTTATACCAGTCACTCCCTGGAGGGCCCATCAAACTATGAACTGTCCCAAGAGGCCTGCCTCTAAATATCAACAATATATCACTTGAGTGATCCAGTTTGCAGCACATGAATGCTAAGAGCTAATCCTTCAAACCAAAGTGGCATATAGCTTTCTTGTTGTGTTCTTAACTAGTGTACTAGCTGGTGTACTATCGGTGAAGAGCACTTTCTGGAGTTTTACTCTAGTACTCTTAGATATAAAACTCTATATCTAAACTCTATATAAAACTTTGTCAAACTCAGACATTATCAGATAGTATCTCTTCACCTATTTTCTAGCTTCCCTCTCTCTCCCTTGCTCTCTCCATCAATCCCTTTTTCTCTGCATTTCTCCCCCCATATATATGTATTGTCTTTATAATGATTTATGCATCTTTTATAATCTTTCCATATTATAACTTTTAAAAAATTCTGTGTGTGCCTTAGTTTGGGAAGTTTCTAATATTCTATTTCTAATTTGTTATTTCTGTAGTATATTATAGATGCTGTTGGAAAATATCAAACTA
Organism: Lophiomys imhausi; assembly: GCA_907164525.1. Taxonomy (NCBI): domain Eukaryota; kingdom Metazoa; phylum Chordata; class Mammalia; order Rodentia; family Muridae; genus Lophiomys; species Lophiomys imhausi. Next base: position 13,094,272 of record CAJQZJ010004760.1, read on the forward strand.
TTAAATTCTTAATTTTAGTTCCTGTATTCTTTAGTTTTAATACTTCGTTTCATCTTTTGTGGGTCACAATTGTCTACTAATTTTATATTGACTACAATAATCATAATGGAATCATATAGGTTCCAATCCATGGAATTTTTTACTTATTCAGTGTTGTTTTGCCTCCTGTCTCGCCTGACAATTTTCACTGATGCCATGTATGTTTAATTAGGAATTAGAGTATGGTGATATGATGTCTGTCTTCAGATACAGTAGTCATATACATATATGGCCTCTTAGAGATGATCTTTCTTCAAGCAACATTTTCCTTTTTAGGTAAAACCCTTCCAGGGATCACATCTTAAAATATGCATGCTTGCTTAACAGAAGCCAGCTTCCTTGATATGTTTTTAAACTTTGACTCTCCAGGACAGCCTAATTGCCAAAGTCTGCAAATTTTTGTCTCTGACCAGGAGAATTTTGCATCATTTTGAGAGTGTCACCTTCAACATATACTACTTTGGATTAAACAAATGTCTCTAGAGTAAATTGTCCAAAAGAAAAAAAATGGCCAAGTCCACCCCTTATGCTTCCCTGTCTGTGGGATATGTCCTCTTTAAGTCATGGCTGTCTTGACAGCTCTTAACCTTTTGTTTCACTATCTCTGTGGGCTTGCCAAATGTTCCAGTTTGCCACTGTCTGTTAGCTTTGGTGGCATAATATGTAAATTAGTAAAGATCTTAAGTGGATAACTGCCTAGTTTAGTTCAGTGCAATTTCCATTTCCTCACAGTCTGGAACGTTAAATGGTGGCTTGTTCTAGTTACTTTCTCAAGCTGAAATGAAGCTTTTTCCCTCTCCCACCTCTCATCCTAACTCAGACTGTTTGTACAAGAGTTTTGATTCCAGCAAAAGCATCCCAGTATTTGTTTTCACTGTTATTGATGCTCATGCCAATAAAGATGATAATTCTGAAGTTAATTCATCTTAGAAAAAGGGAAAGTATTAGTAAAGAAAATAATTTAGCAATTTTCTATATCTACATCATATACTTTGTTTCTAATAGTAGTATTCACTATTTTTTCAAAAGTAGGGAGAAGATAAGGTTTGGGGGGTTTCAGAGTGTAAAGTGGACCAATAATTTACCTGGTGAACATGAGGGCCTGAGTTCCAATCCTCAGAATCCACAAAAAAAGCAAGGAACAGTGACACATATCTGTCTCCTGCACACTGAGAAAGCAGATAGCAGCAGGATCCTGGGGATCCCAGGTCAGTCTAGCTGAAACGATGAACTTATGATTCAGTGAGAGATCCTATAAAGAGAAGAGAAACTGAAGAAGACATCCGACACTCAGTGTTGACATATACCTTCCCTATGACCAGACACAGGTGATTGTACACACATACATCCACACTTACACACACACACACACACACACACACACAAACACACGCAAACACACAAAGAGAAAATCAGGTAAATAAGTGCATTTTATAGAGGAAGGCAAAACTGGTGAGCAGGATAATAAGAAAGGACAAACTGGAAGGCAATCAGATAAACAGAGAGATCCTTACTTTTGTGTGGTTTTCATTCTAGTAAATGTAACTGGATTCACAGCTAAATAACAAATTTTCAGGTAACTGCCATTTAGAGAATTAAAACAAAGTGATAATGACTGCTTAGATTAAGGAAGCAGGGAACAAAGAAAGACTTTTTGAGCAGGGAATGGGGAGCTATTAAAACAAAGATCTGATGGCAAGAAAGCAAGATTTAAAGACATTTAAAGAACATTCATTAAGGAAGTTCTTAACCATCATGTGATTGATGAACTGAGGGGGACTGATATGTAGGCTCCCCCCACACCAGAGTAGTAGGATAGGTGAGAGAGGAGGTAGAGGGTAGGAGGGTGGGACTGGGAGGGGAGGAGGGTGGGAACTGTGATTGAAATGTAACTTGAATTAATAAATAAATGTATATAAAAAAGAAGACCATTCTTTGAAGATATTTTAAAACATTCAAAACTAGGAGACATCTAACAAGACAAGCCTGTACTCATGAATGAAGAAACCTCAGGTGTTAGCATCCCCAAGTTCTTCCTTCTCCTCCAGCCCCTTGGGAAATGTAGTGTGTTGTCTGAGCCCCAGTAATCTAGAGAAGAGTGAATGTAGACTGAAACTCAGTAGTTAAAACCGACTAAAGTCAGCCCCTATGGCCACCCTGAACTTTCTACATATAGACTTCTAAACAATGTCAACTGATTAATTAAATACAAGCACTCTTTATGTGAATGCTTACACACTGACACTTGCCCAGTTAAAAGGATCATACAAAATTCCAACAGTTGTTTCTGTCTTCAGGTGACAATATTTCAGTGCACAGTTAAGTCTTAGTCTTAACTTGTTCTACAAACTATACCATAACCTTTCAAGCTAGCTATGATTGATGCTTTTTGTATGAAATAGTAGAGAGGACAGAAATATTTAATGTAGCAATGAAAAAGTAATTGGGTTAACTGTACTTAAATAAATAAAGCTATACTTGATATTACATTCATCAGTCAGGATGTAGCATTATTCGTTTTTTCATGTTCAACTGTCACCACAGTTGATAGGAATCCTGTATTTGAGGATAAACCAAACTGTTATTCCCCAAAACTATAAGCTATCTAGTTTTGTTGTTGATTTTTTATTAACATCAGGAAATGAAAGCAATGAGACATTCTTAGAAAATCCAAAGCTTCAAAATCAGTCCCCATGTCCTATTGTGGGGAAGCAGATTTGTTTGTCTTGGTAGAAGGTGGTTAATTTAGTTATTAAAATGAACTTTTTACATTGTTCTGTGTCATAACATCAGGTCTCAGCCTCAGCTTCCACTTCAGTCAATCAGACCACAGTTTTTCTGGTGAAAGCATCTCTCCATTGAGAGGCAAGATTTCTAAATGAATGAAGAACATAAAGTTTAGCAGCATGTGCTTCCCAAATATCAAGTCTTCATCAGATGTATGCCATGGAAAGTACAAAGCAGTGAAAGTTCTGACATGTTGGCCCTCTGAGGTGATAACTGGAGATACTGGAATTGACATGGCTCCCTAATTCAAATTACAATAATGAAAACCCAGATAATCAGAGTCCAGAGTCCACATGCAGTCCCTGAATTGTACACACTAAATGGGCACAATTATCAAAATGGGATGTAGGAATGGTGGCACCCTGAATGTGGCAATCAGAATTCCATATGGACCTGCTACAAGTGATTTGAAAGATGGGCAACTTAATCCATCAGTGCTTTATTTATACCTTATGATTACATTTTTTCCTGAATGTCACATAAGAAGTCAACTTTTAAAAGAAGTTCTAAAGAAAACTAAATAGAAGAAATAGTAGGACAACTGAACGTTGGCTGTCCCACACTGTTTTATTCACTATAATTATAATCATGGGTAAGAAGACTGTTGGGATCTCATTTTTTTCTAATTTTTAAAATGAGATTATTCTGATAATCAAGAGGTTTTAAAAAAAGGGTTTACCTCTAGCCTGAGTTCACTCTGGACTACATAGTGAGTTTCAGGCTGAACTGCACAACAGAGCAAAACCCTGATTTAATACAACAATAATAAAATGATTTAATATTTAACTACCAAATACTGGAAAACTGAATCCAAGAACACATCAAAAGTATCATACAGCATGATCAAGTAGGCTTCATCCCAGGAATGCAGGGATGGTTCAATATACGAAAGTCTATCAATGTAATTCACCATATAAACAAGATGAAAGAAAAAAACCACATGATAATCTCGCTAGATGCAGAAAAAGCATTTGACAAAATCCAACACCCCTTCATGCCAAAAGTTCTGGAGAGAATGGGCATACAAGGACCATATCTAGAAATAATAAAGGCAATAGAGAGCAAGCCAGTAGTCAACATCAAATTAAATGGAGAGAAACTTAAAGCCTTTCCTCTAAAATCAGGGACAAAGCAAGGACGCCCACTCTCCCCATATCTCCTCAACATAGTACTTGAAGTTCTTGCTAGACCAATAAGACAACTAAAGGAGATCAAGGGAATACAAATTGGAAATGAAGAAGTCAAATTATCCCTATTTACAGATGATATGATAGTATACATAAGTGACCCCAAAAATTCCACCAGAGAACTCCTGCAAATGATAAACAACTAGGCAAGGTGGCTAGAAACAAAATTAACTAAAAAATCAGAATCCCTTCTTTATACAAAAGACAAATAGGCTGAGAAGGAAATTAGGGAAACAGAACTCTTCACAATTGCCACACACAATATAAAATACCTGGGGATAACTCTAACCAAGCAAGGGAGGGACCTGTATGACAAGAACTTCAAATCCTTGAAGAAAGAAATTGAAGAGGATATCAAAAGATGGAAAGATCTCCCATGCTCATGGATAGGTAAGATGAACATAATAAAAATGGCCATCCTTCCAAAAGCAGTATACAGATTCAATGCAATCCCTATCAAAATACCAACACAATTCTTTACAGATCTGGAAAGAACAATTCTCAACTTCATATGGAATAACAAAAAAACCCAGAATAGCTAGATCAATCCTGTACATTGAAAAAACATCTGGAGGTATCACCATCCCAGATTTCAAGCTATACTACAGAGTAATAGAAATAAAAACAGCATGGTACTGGTATAGAAACAGACCAGTGGATCAATGGAAATGAACTGAAGACCCAGAAATAAACCCACACACCTATACTCACTTAATTTTTGACAAAGAAGCCAAAACTCTACAATGGCAAAAGGACAACATCTTCAACAAATGATGCTGGTCTAACTGGATGTCAACATGTAAAAGAATTTAGACCCATACTTATCACCTTGCACCAAAGACCTTAACATAAAGCCCAACACACTAAATTTAATAGAAGAAAAGGGGGGGGGGAAGCCTCAAACTCATTGGCACAGATGACAACTTCCTGAACAGAATACCAATATCTCAGGCTCTAAGAACAATAATCAATAAATGGGGACCTCATGAAACCGAAAAGCTTCTATAAGGAAAAGAATACTGTTATTTGAACAAAACTGCAACCTACAGATAGGGAAAAAAAACTTTACCAACCCCACATCCAACAGCGGGCTAAAATCCATAATGTGGTAGGAGTTTATTAAAACCAATAGTGAGAATGGTTTTGTTTAATCCAAGGTGGGCTGTTTAAGACACAGGTATAAAGTATTAATGATCTCATGAACTGGCAATGGCATGGCTTAACCAGCTGAAAAAGTTTTACTCTGAGGACTTAGGAGAGAGTAATAAAAAGCCAAAGCTCAGAGGAGAAGGAGGCTTTACAAAAAAGAGAAAAGGGGGCTCTACAAAGGAGGGGGGGAAAGCCAGACCCCCGAGGAGAAAGGGGTTACAAAGAGAAAAGAGAAGCAGCTCCACAAAAAAGTAAGCTTCACAAAGAACTAAAAGAGAATGGGCTTTACAAAGAAAGAGTAAAGAAGCTCTACAAAAAAAGTATGAGAAAGCTCTACAAAGAAGAGAAAGGGCTACAAGGTAGAAAGATGTTGCTGCTCTCCCAGTTGCTGGTGCTCCCCCAAACTGCTGCTTGTTCTTCCTGCTGCTGTCTCTTGGTTTGCTGGACTTCTAATGAGAGTAGTATTATCCCCAAAGAACCCAACAACCTTAATCAGCAGGAAGTAGCTCAAACAGACCTATGTCCCTTCTTCTAACTTTCATTCTCTCCCACCTAGGGTTGGGGGTTGAAGAGAACAAGGGGTGGAAGGGAGTTAGAAGTATTAAGTATAGTAAAATAAATTAGAATTTATAATTAATATAATACAAATTAGTAAATGTCGCCTTGCTATACCTAATTTATGAAGAACTCAATAAATTAAATGCCAAGAAACCAAATAATTCAATCAAAAAATGGGGAGCAGAGCTAAACTGAGAATTCACAAAGGAGGAATCTCTAATGGCCAAGAGACACGTGAAGAAATGTTCAACATCCTTAATCATCAGAGAAATGCAACTCAAGACAACTCTGAGATTCCACCTCACACCTGTCAGAATGGCTAAGATCAAAAATTCAAATGACAGTACATGCTGGTGAGGTTGTGGAGAAAGGGGAACACTCCTCCATTGCTGCAAGGGAGTGCAAGCTTGTACAACCACTATGGAAATCAGTCTGGCGATATCTTAGAAAACTTGGAATAGTCCTACCTCAAGACCCAGCCATACCACTTCTGGATATACATCCAAATGATTTCTCACCAAAGCACAAGGACATCTCATCTATGTTTATAGCAGCTTTATTTGTAATAGCTAGAAACTGGAAACAACCCAGATGTCCCTCAACCGACAAAAGCATAAAAAATTTGTTGGTACATTTACACAACGGAATACTACTCAGCTATCATAAACAACAAAATCATTCAATTTTCAGCTAAATGGATGGAGCTAGAAAAGCTCATCCTGAGTGAGCTAACCCAGACTCAGAAAGATGCATATGGCATCTTGTAGAGAGCTGCGACGTGCCGCGCCTTAAAAATGGCGCTGGTCTC
>CAJQZJ010004760.1:13101199-13126607 GCA_907164525.1 Lophiomys imhausi
GGAGACCAGCGCCATTTTTAAGGCGCGGCACGTCGCAGCTCTCTACAGCATCTACTCACTTATAATTGGATTTTAGCCATATAGTACAGGATAACTTTCCTATAACCAACACACCAAAAGGATCAGGAACACAGACCTTGTTACCTGTTAGTGGGACACTTTGCCATAGTGGTGCTGCCATGTAGGCCCCCAGTGCATGAGGAAGCTTTTAGCCCTCATATGACTGCTGAACTGGATTGGGGGACTGATATGTTGGAATAATCTCACTCCAGAGGAGTAGGATAGGAGGGAGAAAGGGGAGAAGATGGGAGTGTGGGGCCGGGAGGAGTAGAAAGAGGGCACTGTAATGGAGATGTAACTTGAAATAAAAAATAAACATAAAAATTATAACTACTAGTATCTATTCATTACCTGTATTTTTAAAACACTTGATGTGAATTTATATAATCACATGAGACATTTGCTTTTACTAAAGACATCCTATGGATGACATAACTGAAACATAGAAAGTCAATAATCCCTGAAGCTTGAAAAGTGGTAAGTAACAACTATGGGTATTGATCCCAAACACTTAGTCCCACTAGATCATGAAAGAAACTCCCTTACTCTTGATTTTCATGTCTGTGGCTTTCTTTTTCAATTCTGCACTGCAGTCTCAGAGTGGGACAGGCTGGTCCACAAAAATAACCAATTTCAGGAAAATAAACCAGTTTCTGAAATTGGGATGATGGCATAACCTAGCTAGGTTGACAAAAGTAGCTTAGATTCTTTTCAGTGGCTTCTATATCCCATGGGCTTCTGGGCACTAGAACAGAAATAACCAAGTGCATGTGTATCACAATGTGTATAGCATGTCTAAGCAAAGTTTTGCACCAAAGCACATGGGCAAAGAAAAGAAACAGCTACTATAAGCACAGTGAGTCCTTCTGGAAGAGAACTTAATAAATCTATGCCAAAGCAGAAAGACTACATTGCGCTGGGCAGATTAGTGGTATTTCAAGGGGTGACACTTGTTTGAATGTGGCACATATCTTGAGTCTTATCTTAAACTATTGCACAGAATTGAGGTTTTTAACGCCATCATAAAATTATCACCAAAGGAGACAGCAAGTTTAAAACTTTATAGACGTTTAAGCAAGCCACCTCTGCCATAATAAATCTCTAAACTTTACCTCCCTCTATGCTGGACTCCTTTTTTTCCAGCCAGCTCAAGTTCTTCATCATTTAAGCATCAGTTGGCTAACCTCAAAAATCTAATGTGTTATAACCCACTATGGTTAATGATTGTTTAACACTAAATGAAACAATACATGGGAAGGTATTTTAGAAGTAAAAACATAGAAATGCTGTTGTTTGGGACGTAAGATATTTTCTTTAGGTCATGTGTGTTCAGCAAGAACAGCCTATGGTTCTAGAGACAAACTCGGAATTCTAAAGGATAAGCACTATTTGAAACCAAACAAAAGTGGTATGTATAGATTTCTCCATGGTTAAGAATATTTGCTGCTCTAGCACTGACCTGAGCTTGGTTACCAGCTCATAACCACCTGTAACTCCAGCTTCAGGCTATCCAGCATCCTCTTACATTCCCTGTGGGTACACACATACACACAGACACAGACACAGACACACACACACACACACACACACACACACACACACACACACACAGAGAGAGAGAGAGAGAGAGAGAGAGAGAGAGAGAGAGAGAGAGAGAGAGAAACATAGATACACACACAGAGATACACACGCACACTTCATGAAATAACAAAGAAAAATACTCTACTGCTTGCATTATGGGAGCTAACACCAACTACTCCCAACACTTCTTGATGTATCTTATGGAGTATTTTGCCACTATCACAGAAACAATCAAAGGTGATCTAGGTAGACTTCATCTAGCTTTAAAGCCACTGAGTTTCTGCTTGAGTTCCTGTTTCCTCCCCAGACTAGGCACGACCCCTCAATGACCTAGTCATCCTTGATGATTTTAGTGACCATGTGGTAAATATGGTGTGTCTGGAGTAAGCACTTCTCCTGACTACACAGCTTTTCTCTGAGAGATAATTCATAACATTTTACAAGCTGGAAATTGTAGTCATTATTCATTTTATTCAACAACCTATTAAGGCCTGAGTGTGGAATGTCTTGTATAGGTTCCTGTCCTTGAAGACTTCACACTGGGTTAGGTGGTACTGTCTGGGGAGGTTGGAATTTGCAAACATAGGTACTAGTTGGCACGTATGCTTGTGGATCATTAGCAGCTCCACTTCCATCTCAAGTCTCTGATTTGCTGAGGTGAAACAAGCCATAATGAAAGCACCTACCCTCACAGATGGAGCCTCATTTCTCATACTTTTCTGCTAAAAGGAACCAAAACAACCTTTTTCTTCCTTTAGTTGTTTTTAGTCATATTCTGCCATGATGTTTAAAAACCTAATGTATCATCCTGCATCAAGCAATAGCATGAATTAAGTTATTGTATGCTATTAACACGTTCTTGCTCTTTAACCTCAGTACTTGGAGGCCTGATGGAGGACCATCATAGCCATGACTAAATAGCTGTTTCAAGGACAGCCTAAGCTACAGAGAGAGCTCTTGCCTCAAAAAACCAATGACTAAGGATGCAGTTCAGCAATAAAACAATTGCCTAGCATAAGAAAAGCCCTAACTTTGAGCCAAATTAACACTATAATAGGAGAGACAATGAGAGAGAGAGGGGGAGAGAGAGAGAGAGAGAGAGAGAGAGAGAGAGAGAGAGAGAGAGATGGGAAAGGAGAAATAGGAGGATGGAGAGAGGGAGAGAGAGAGTTGTAATCCTCATTTACCTACTGAAAATACAAGACCCAGAAAGGAGCCAAAACTAAAACCAAAACAGTTGGAACTTATGTTCTATACTCAAACACTCTTTCTTTTTTCTTCCCCTGTTCTACTGAGTTTTTTTCATTGTCTTAAGCTACAATTTCAACCGACACTAACAAGAGATGAATCTTTCAAGATACTTTTTAATGTTTAATACCATTTTTACAAACAGACAATAATCTATCAAACCAATAAGAAATTAAGCACATTTTGTTTGCCTTTAGGAAGACAAACTAGAATCAATGGGCAAAAAATAAACAAAAACCATAGGCACCTCGATTTCAACCTCAGCAAAGAACAGCATTGTGCTCACTATTTATGTATTTGTTATAGTGCAGCAAACGGAAATTCCTACTTACTAAGTATGCCCAGAAGCTATCGCTCATCAGAGTTGTCCAGGATTGTCTGTTTGGCATTGATGCCCAGGAAGGAGGATTTTTGTTCTGAAACCCCAAAGTTGTGGCTACAATAAAATTTTGCAATATCATGATTACTAGACCTCAATAAGGATGAGACAGGAATACCTTTGTCAAGGATGGCCTTTCATGGGGGACTCTCACAACAAGGTTGACTTTGCCAACTCCTAAAACAGCAGGTGGGAGAGAGATGACTGTGGGTTATAAAAATGAATCCTTGTCTTGGGATTATTTTATTTATTTGTTTGTATAATCAAGATCACATCTGCTGGCTGTTTTATTCACTTAGTCACAAAACAGAATCAACTCCAATGAATTTTGGTTCATCTTCTAAACTTTCAACCAGAAATCTGACAAAACCCAGTCATTTTAGGAAGTGTGTATAAAAGTACATATGATGAGTAATATAAATGACTAAAGAAAACTGGGAATGTATTTTTCTCACTGTGACATGAGAAGAGATCAACCTATACTATATTGTTTAAATTCCCTGTTCTTGCCCTGGTTCACTACTCTTTGTTTGTATTTCTGGACAGTGTTAAGCAAACTGAAATTTTGTAAACTGAATTGTGTTTTAAATTCACGAATATAATGTATTTTTCTCATTTTTTATTACTTAAGAATTGCATACAATGTATTTCTTATTATATTTACCCTTCCCCACAGTCCTCCCAGGTAAATCCTTTTTAAAGGTAATCATGTTGTCTCTTGATTGACAACTTTTTCTAGCTTGCTAAACCTCATGGCTATCTCATGTCTCACCTCTCAAAGAGTTTACCTGAACTTGGCAAAGCCTTGGAAGTACATGACATTAGACTTTGGCCATACTTTCTCATTTTTGAAAACAAATATGTTCCTTGTTGTAAGCACTCTTCTGTAGGAGCTACCAGAATGAAAAAGTAGATGACCATTCACATTGAGTACTCAAGAAAGCACCGCAGGAAGAAAAAATCATGTTCCCTAGTGCTGAATCCTACATTGACTCACAGATCAAGAAGGTGAAATCCATAACATCTGCTCTTAGGGCAGTAACTGAGAGGTTGGTACAGTGGCTGATGGACTGCAGGAGCTCCAAAACATGTGTCAAAGGAAGGTGAGTCAGGCATGTGTGTGTGAAGACAATGGACTGTGAGAGCATCTCATCACTGTGACAAATGAGAAGCATTGAAAACCTAGTTGACACCTTGAAACTGGTTGGAGAGAAATTTATAGCACCCTGGTCAACATCAATGGTTTATTTGTGTCTTTTTCTTCAGATGGCAAGTCATATGAGAGTAGGGAACTCAGCTATTCTTCATATACCCACTTAATGTGTATAATGATTGAAGAGTAAGTAAGCAAATGAACAGACTGATCCCAATTGTAGTCATTATAGAAAGTGATTTTGTTTTAACTGTGCCAGTATTCTGGTTCCCAACAAAATGTGGGTATCTATCTCACTTAGAAGATGCAATGTAATATGACCATTTCTCCAATTTGAGCATCACAAAATTAAATGTAATCAACTCTCCACTCCAGACGATATTCATGGTGATATCAATCTCACCTTCCAGTGCTCTTCCAAAGCCTGCATCCTCAGGCTACTCTGGTAGCCAATTTCCAAGCCTGAGTCATCCTCTTGGAGGAGAACTGACTGGAAAGGTTAGTAAACAGTTAATTTAAAAAATTACCCAACCCTTGAAAAACCACTCTGAACAGTGTTTCTGTTTTCTTTTCCTGACTAGAGCATCCTTTAATCAACTGCAACTTGTCTCTCAAAAGATGTGCATATTGAACTAGACATTGGTAGGAGAGTGGAGAGAAGACCTGGTCAGTCTGCTTGGACTTCAACACTATCTCTGCTGCTCACTAACTCTACATTTCAGGGCCATTTGCTTTCTCCAAGTCTAAGCTTATTCATTTGTAAAATCACAATGTATTACCTTTGTCACTGTGAGAAAATATACACTTGACTAAGCCAAGTAGAATAGGCTTTATTTTGGCTTCCACTTTCAGGAGCTTCAGGGCACAGTCACTTGGCTCAGAGTTGCTGGGCCTGGAGAGAGACAATTCATCATATCCATGGAGGTACATATTAGGGGAGAGAAATCCACTCACAGCAGATATGGAACAGAACAGGGACACAGGAAGGGATCACAACAAGATGTAGTTCTAAGGACACACCCCCAGTGACCTACTTCTTCCACTAAGCTTTAACTGCTACTCCTTGCCACCTCCCAAGAAAGGCAGGAATGACTCCACAAGAAGCAAGCATCAAGATATACTAGTCTCAAGAATCCATCACATAAAAGCCAGAGGTAGTCTTCTTAATCCCCTCAAGTTTCTCAATCTAATAAAACTGGAAGTCAAAGTGTGATTATCTCACACAAAAATACTGACTACATTTTCATATACACACAACAGCTTTGGCTAGCTATTTATTACAAATGTAAAGGTTTATTAAAATAACATGAATTATTTACACAGTAAAAAATAGATCTTTCTCTCATCACAAAGCCTTTGTGATTAATTTCTTAAATTTGTTTGAAGGAAGCTTTAATTCCTCAAATTTTTCTCACCCATTAGCATATAGCTTTCTCCTCTGACTTTTTCTTATATTCTAGGATACTGCACTGCTTTCATGATCCCCACTTGTGGTTTATTTAAGACGTGGAGATTTCTATATAGTTTAAAGCTGTTGGACTTTTGCTGGGGCAGTCTTTCAGCTAGCTACTAGCTTATTCTGACTTATCTGCAAACCACATGGTTCTCACTGCCCGCTTCTAGCTCTGTCAGTCTCTCTTCTGTTCCCTTCCATGTCTCTTCCTTGCCCTCTTCTCTGCCTGATCTGAAGTCCCTCCACCCTACTTCCTGCACCAGCTCTGGGCCATAAGCTCTCTATTACACAAAAAGACACAGTTTATAATTCTGTTGAAGAGATATGGTGAAAGTGGACATCCTTGTCTTGTCCCTGAGTTTCGAGGAAATGCTTTAAGTTTCTTTCCATTTAATTTGGTGTTGGCTACTGGCTTGCTGTATATTGCCTTTATTATTTCTAGGTGTGGTCCTTGTATGCCCGTTTTTCTCCAGGACTTTTAGCAGGAAGGGTGTTGGAATTTGTCAAATGCTTTTTCAGCATCTAGCCAGATGATCACGTGGTTTTTTTCTTTCAGCTTGTTTATATGGTGAATTACATTGATGGATTTTCATATGTTGAACCATCCCAGCATTCCAGGGATGAAGCCTACTTGATCATGGTTTATGATACTTTTGATGTGTTCTTGGATTTGGGTTGCCAGTATTTAATTAAGTATTTTTGTGTCTATGTTCATGAGGGAAATTGGTCTGAAGTTCTCTTTCTTTGTTGGGTCTTTGTGTGGTTTAGGAATCAGTGACTGGGGAGTCATACAATGAGTTTGGCAGTGTTCCTTCTGTTTCTATTTTGTGGAAAAGTTTGAAGAATATTGGTATTAGTTCTTTGAAGATCTGGTAGAATTCTGTGCTTAAACCATCTGTCTCTGGGCTTTTCTTGCTAGAGCAATAAGACAGCTAACGGAGATCAAGGGGATAAAAATTGGAAAAGAAGAAGTTAAATTATCCCTATTTGCAGATGATATGATAGTATACATAAATGACCCCCCAAAATTCCACCAGAGAACTCCTATGACTGATAAACACCTTCAGCAAGGTGGCTGGATACAAAATTAAATTTAAAAAAAATCAGAAACCCTTCTTTATACAAAAGATAAATGGTCTGAGAAAGAAATTAGGGAAACAACACCCTTCACAATAGCCACAAACAGTATAAAATACCTGGGGGTAACTCTAACCAAGCAAGTGAAAGATCTGTATGACAACATTTACTGTAACTATAAACAGTACACTGATGTATTTGCGTTCTCAATTCTAACTATAGTCCCAGAATTAGAAGCAACAGTCTGAATAATGATTACACTAAAAGAAAACGTCATTTGAAGAGGGGAGTTAGAAAGATGGCTCAGGCAGTTCAGGTCTGTAGAACAAACATGAGATGATCCCCTCCTGGCACCACATGGCATGGGCAGGGTATAGAACCCCGAAGATAATCCCAGACACCCAGAGGACCCAGGCACCACTTACATTAGGAAGTAAGTGGGGGAGAGATGAAAGAGAAAGTGTAGAGTGGTGTATGTACAATAGACAGAGACTGAACTGGGTACTCAAGGGTAATGAGGAACAAACAGCCTGATACGAGTATCAGCAATGCCAGTTGAGACCATGGTGAGGTCCTGGCCCATGTTGCCACTGAGGGCTGTGTCTGGGTCTGTGGCCCTGCAGTAGTAGGGGTCTGTTACTGCCAAAGGCTGTGCAGACATCCCTTGTCTGGGCTGCCATCTAGGGCCAGGTTAATGCCTGAGGGCTGTACAGAGGTGGTCCCACCCCTTACCTGGGGATTGTGGGAGAGCTGGCTCCAAGGGAGTGAGAGCAGGAGAGTGGACCCTGCCCCTCACTGGCTGAAGCACTCCAGAGATTAGGCCCTCACCTCACCCAGAAAACACAGTAGAGCTGGCCCTGGTTGCAGGGTTGTGTGTGAGCTGGCCTTGAGAGCATGAGCGCTGGAGAGCTGGCCCCACCCCTCACTGACCATGTGGTAGCAAGCAGTGGTGGGAGAGATTTCCCCTTTCTCACAACACTTGTCACCTACTTCAGGTTGGAGAGTTGGCCTGATCCCTAGCCTTGATAGCTTGGGAGGTCTGGCCCCGATCCTCACCAGCTACAATACGTGGGAAAGTGGGTGCTGCATCTTTCCTGTGCAGCACAGTAGAGCTGGCTCTGGTGCCATGAACATGGATGAGCTGACTCCAAAGGTGTTTGCAAGAGAGAGAGAGAGAGCTGGTCCTACACCTTGCTGTTTGCTGCACTGGGTGACCTAGCTTAGATTGTCAGGTGCTAACTAGCTCACCTGGATGGTGTGGGTGTGGGAGAGCTGGCGGGCTAACTAACCTAGCTACCATCTAGGCCCAGATTCAGGGCTTTGAGTTTGCCCACCCTAACATCTACTCCTTGTACGAACTGCTGAAGTGTGGGTAGAGGCTAGTCCTGTAGATCCAAAGCTGCAGGATCTCCATGACACAGGGCAACAATAGGATATCTGAGAGGAGTCCTGGTGAGGATCCAGTATTGATAGTGCAGCAGAAGCCAGAGGCCTTGAACCAGATCAATGACTCATGGCAATGAGCATTTTCAAGTGAAGATGGGCAGACAATAGGGTATACTGTGAGACACACGGTGACACACTACAGCTTCACAAAGAGATGGTTTTAGTTGGTGTTTTGTTTTTATTTTCTTTTGTGGGAAAGTTGCAAGGGCAGAGGGCAGATATGAAGGGATAGGGAAATGAGTGAGATGGGGTATATGATCTGAAATTCACAAAGAATCAATAAAAATTTTTGAAAAGGAAAACAAAGATGGCTCAGCAATTAAGACTATTTTTTATTTGGGGATCTGGTTCTTAGCACCCACACAATGCAGCCCACAATCTCCAGTAAGCCCAGTTCCAGGGAATCTGATGACCTCTTCTGGCCTCCATGGACATCTGCACACACAATTTACACACACATACATAAAATTTAAAAATGACAAATATCTTTTAAATTATATTCATATTCCACCCTATGACACATCACTAAGTGGCATTTGTGGAAAATAAAATTGTTCAGCTATGATTATGTTAAGGATTTTGAGTCTGGAGGATTTTCCTGGACCATGAAAGTGAACCCAATGAAATTGCCAGAGTTCCTGTAAGAGACAGGAAGTTGAAAGGTGTAAAGGAATGCTGACAACAGACCTGCAGGGCACACTGATACAGGGTTGTGAGCCAAGGAATTCAGTTGGCCTCTAAAAGATTCCCCTTGAATTCCAGAAAAAACATACCCAATCCTGCTGACACCTTGATTTTAACCCATCAAGTATGGTGTTGTGTTTCTGCCCTCCAGTATTATAAGAGAATAAGATCATGTCATTTTAAACCATAATTTTGTTTTGTTGCTATGGCATTAAGAAATTAATGTGCTAGTTTTATCAAAGTGTTCATATCTCTATATAAGATAATTTTAACAACCAGTTCTGACATCCAATAGACAGCTGTACCTTTTAAATAAGCAGGTCACTTCACCTCCATCTCTTTATATGTGAATTACCTAACGCAGCCACAGCCACATTAAGTTTTGACAAACTTAGTGGCTTCAAACAACCCATATGTATCACCTCATAGTTCAGGAACCCAGAGTCAAGGTGTTGGCAATATTTGTTCTTTTTGGTCCTGCAGGAAGAATCTGCTCCACACCACTTGTTACCTTGTGGTGGTTGCCAGGATCCTTGGCATCCCTTGGCTGGTAAGTATTCTAATCCCTGGCTCTGCCATGAAGTGGTTTTTCACCAGAATTATCTCCTCCTGCTGACACTAGCCGTCAGATCTAGGGAATCACATTAATCCAGTAGAACTTCTGTATTAGTATTCTCTCAGAGAAATAGAAGCAATGGACTGTATGTGTTTCTATAGAGGAAGATTCAAACCAGCTCATACAATTATGGAGTAAGCTGACCGAGGTCAGTGATATGCAAGTACACCTGGGAAACAGTGGGAAGCCAACGATATAGATGGAACACCAAGGTAACTAGCTCGAGGAGACCCAGTAAAAGCCTATATTTTAGTTTACCTCTATAAGAAGGGGAGGGAATCTCAGTAGAAAGTAATCAAAAATGAATCTTTGCTTTGAGGAGATTGTACAGTTTTTATTCCACCTGGGCCTTCAGATGGTAGGATGAGGCTCACTTATATTGCAAATGACAATCTACTTCACTTTCTCTTTCAATCTCAATGTTAAACACATTTTTAAAAGGACAAAACAAAACCAAACAAAACAAAAAACAAAAAAACACTGACCAAATATCATGATATCCTTTTGCATAGTCATTGATAAATAAATGGTCACAGCTTTATCTGCACGAATTATGTATGCAATGACCCAAGTTCCCACTTAGGTCATGTGTGGTATACATGACCATGAGCGATATACTCTTCAGCCCTCTGCACCTTCTCCATTTCTATGTTTGAATATGGGTATCTGAACTCTGATCCTGGCCTTCCCAAGCAGTGCTACTGGGGATATCTGTCCAGAATCCAAGCAGGCCCTCTTTAACTGGGGGTCCCAGATGATGCTATGGCTGAAGAGTACTACTGTGACCAAACTAGACAGGCTTCTTTGTTTCTGACCCACATGGAAGGTTTATTCTGTAAACAAGCTCTATGAGTTTTCCAGAGCTTTTGTACAGAAACACCTTCACCCAGTCCTTCTTTTCCCAGCTTAATTCTGACCAGTTCCCAACACAGAGTTCCCTAAAAAACAGTTCTAGAAACTCAAGATCTCCAGTACAGTGATCTCCAGGGAGCCTCAATTTCCAACACTGTGTGGGTCAACTTTTACTCATAGACCAAAAACATTCTTGGACTCCCAACACTGTCTTGGATATGTTTATCATAATCTTACCTTAAGTATGAATAAACATGAAGCTACATGTAAATTTCTTATGCTTCTGACTCTTAAACCATAAAAGTCAAACAAATGTGCACATTCATTAAAAAATAAAAGAAACAATTAAGTTAAATCAGCAATGCCGACCTTGTCCATTGCTGTTTGGCTGGAATTAGATCACTGTTCACTGTACTTGCTCAGGTACAATGCAGCAATGCACAGTGAGCCACAGGTGATGGAATCCTTCTATTGTAGCAGTTCTTCTATTCAAATGCTAGGAAAGTATTGTTTGCATAGCTCCCTGGGAGACCACTGTACGGGCACACACTGACTATGTATTTCTTACTCCTTCTCAATTCTGTTCTTAGTATTAGTGAAAGCTAATTGGGTAGCTTTCATTTGTGTTTACTCAATAATAAACAAAATAACAAACAAAGTCATGACAATTACAGTCGAGGATCAGATAGTCATCATCCGAAAGACCACAGTAGCATTATTTCATATAACAGTTCAACTAAAAATGATATTTTAAGTTAATTAAAAGATAAGCAATTGCTTGTACATTATTTTTTAAAATTCTTTGGAACTTCCTTTTTTCATTTTTACTACATTTATCCATTTATTTATTTATTGACTTGGATGCATGGGCACCTATGTGACACAGAGAAGGTGTGAAATTCAGAGGACAGTTCTCAGGAGTCTATTCTCTCCTTCCACCAAGCTGGTCCATGACAGGGATGCCTTTTGGGTCCTAAGGCTTGGCAGTAAGTTCCTTTACAACCAAGCTGCCTCACTAACCCTGGAGCATACTTTCCAAGTCTTCATTTGTCCTTGCAAGAGAACCTAGAGCATCCTCAGCATGTTAGCCAGACTTTTACATCTGTCCTTTGCCTGGTACCAAGGAGTCAGTAATGTGTGGAGATGGTTCTCAGTCGCAAGTCTTCACTCCTTTTGCCTCTGCTTGGGCAATCATGGCCACAAAATTTTCCTTCTCTGAATCTACTAGAAACTTGTGTATAGTACTATGTAACTTCTGAGGATTCCCAGTGTAAACCTCAGGACAAATAGGCCAACATGGAAGGATCT
Source organism: Lophiomys imhausi (assembly GCA_907164525.1). Classification (NCBI taxonomy): domain Eukaryota; kingdom Metazoa; phylum Chordata; class Mammalia; order Rodentia; family Muridae; genus Lophiomys; species Lophiomys imhausi. The sequence goes on from CAJQZJ010004760.1 coordinate 13,113,057, forward strand.
TTGTAATCATCTCTCTGAGGTTGCCAATCGACAAATGTCATCATCCTTACTGAGCTGGCCTAGGAAGAATCCTGTGGGAATTTCAGAACCCAATTCTTTTCTTTTCTTCACTAGTAAACATAACGACTCAGGCTACCAGAAGGAAGTGGTTCAAGGCAGAGTCCTTAATGGGCTACTTTAATGAACAGGTAAGAACAGTTTAAAATTAGCACAATGATTGTTTTCTTGTAAATTGATTCTCTGCTATTCTATTAAGCACTTTAATTCTCTACAACCTTGTTTACTTCAGTAATTTGCTAAGAAAACCCTTTCCCCCCCTCCTGTCAGTGAAGTAGCAGCAGCATTTAGCTAGGTCCAGTCCAAATAAACAAACAAGAGTTTCAAATTAGTAGCATCTGATTTAATTAGGATTTATTAAATAGAAGCCAGGAAAATGCATTAACTCGTTTAGCCCACTAGGGGCTCCCTCTGTGTTCTGAAGTTAATTGCCACCATTTACTGTTGCTTTTCTCTCTCTTGAATACCTCCTCCTTTACTGTAATGTCTTAGGAGCCTCCACTACTCACTGGTGTTTCCAGCTTGGCAGATGGTGGATAAAAGGTGATTTAGCTGTCATTCTTCATGATGAGGTTAATGGGTCACAAGAAGCCACCCTATCAAAGATCATTGATACCTTCTTGTTCCTGCATCTGGTCCTGAAGGGAAATCACCAAATGGGCAAATTCAACATGAACCTTTTTCTTAAGGATGTCTATAGGTTTGGTTTATTTTTATGGCATGGCACTTGCCTTTTCCCCTGCCTTTCTATAGATCTCACATTCATAAACTCATGCTATATCATTGTAAAAAAAAAAAAAAAAAAAAGCAATTAGAAAGACTGAGAGGCAGAGGGTTTGATAGTTTTGCCCATTCATTTAACCCTTACCTTTCTTTATTCCAACCCACTGAAACAGAGATCATAACAGCTACTATAATTGGTTAAAGTAACTGGCACAGTGCCAGACTGATAGCTTAATGAGCAAAGGATGCTGGTAAAAAGAAACAAGTATGTTTTGTCCTCCTACCTGGTGGCAGGCATGGCTCTACAGAGGACATGATCTGATGAAAAAAAAGTCCCTGTTCTTCAGAAGCTTTCAGTTGACAAAGCGAATCATAATGTTCCCTGCTCCTAATCTCTAAGAAATATTTGTTTTAATGAGAGGGAGCACATAAAGTAATATGCAACGTTATCTTGGAGGAGATGAACACTTTGGTGAAAATTTATATCCAGGAGAGCTTACTTCAACCAGTCACCAAGATGGACTTTTTCTCCTGAGCATAGTATTAATAATCTTTACTAGACCTAAAATAATATTTACTTTATTCTCCACTGGTTCAAAAATTTATACAGTGGTTAGGAAACCAAAATGTAATTTTCATTGATGAGTCACAACTATTTCCTCCTAAATCAGATGCTCCTCAGCACTGCCACCAATGCCCAACAGCAGTTTAACTAGCAGCCAGCAACCCCAAGGAGGTATTGGTGCAGCTCAAGGTCCAGGAAGAGTAAGACTGAAAACATCATCTCAGAAGTGGAAGATATCCAAACAATAGATAGAAAGTTGGGCTGGAAGATCTTTAAAACTCTGTCTCATCCCAATGTCTACCTTGTTGGAAGTCTTTAGAGTCTTGAGGCATGAAGGCCGGCCTAGGTGCTATAAATGGGAGTCAGGTGTTGTACTGTTCAGCTGTTTTGTAAGGCACACAATGGTTGGAATGTTGTACAGTTCAAAGAAATGCATAATTCTTTCTTTCATTAAGGTAAATGACTTACAATGCAAACAAATTGCAGATTAGTCAACCATTTAACAGATCGAAAAGCCCCCCTTTAAGGCCCAGATGTAGGAAGCAGATGGGTGTATACAAAGGTTGCAAAGGAAATCAGCTGGACAGCTAATAACATACCCTGAAGAAAATATCTGGCCCTTAAATGACATCTTTCTCCCTTTGGATTAGGGGATCACCTGTGGGGAGAAGGCAACACTATTCTCCCTATGACTCCTGGGCAGAAACTAAATAAAGACTTGGGGCTTTAGAGCTAGAGATGATGGCCTTTTTGTTGCCAGAATTTTCACAAAAGGAATGTCTTAAGGCATAATAACATGGTAATTTAAAAGCATTATTTGTCAATAGTAATTCTACATTTTGATGATTCAAAGAATAAGCATAGATTCAAAGTATATGCTTGCCACTATTAAAAGAATAAAAAACCTCTATCTAGTCTGTGACTGGGACAGGAGCCAAGGATTATGCTGAATAGAGTAGTAGTTTTAGAGGAATCTGTATTACAGGATAAAAGTATGAGGCCTGAAGCCCAAACTGAGTTGAAATCCCAGCTTTAACCTATGTTCGCTGCACAGCTAATCACTTAATCTGTGTGATACCTGGTTGTCCCATTTTTATGAGATATCAATATTCTTCATAATGTCCTTTGAGGATTAAATGAGATAATATATGCAGAGTTCTTAGTAGAGGTTTATATGCTTAGTATAAATCTTTGGGGGTTTCATATTACATTAAATAATCCAAAAATTAAATTAATTTGAAATGATAATATGAAAAATAATCAATTACCTTGAATTCAAACCTTTAATTTTACATCAACAAGGAATGATGTGAAGAGAGGAAAACTATCCAAGATGGCACAGCTGGGATACTTTCACAGGTGAGATTGTACGTTTTCTGAATTCAGGACACTGCGCTTTCTTCAGTACCATGTTCACATACTTTCAGGATGTATTTAAAGATTCTAAGCTCCCCAAATGTCCTTATGGGTCTCATAGCTGCATCACCAGCAAAGGGACAAGTTTCAGTATTGTGCTACCTACTCTATAAAATAAGACTCCAGGAAGATTAACATTCCGTCAATTGTTCATTTCTCTGTGATCTGAGAAGTACTTATCTTATTATTTGACTCCTAAGGTCAAATATATATGCTCCAGGAGAAACTAAATTCTGGTTCCCATAGGCAATCACTGGCCACTCCCTACTCTCTGAATGACTCATTTGATAACCATTTATTGTTTCACTTTATCATCTTATGGTTATGAGATTTCTCAACCTCTGGTTCAACCTCTGGTTCTATCACTTCTGAGGAATGGGTCCTGAAGCCAGAATTAGAGTAGGTTTAATTCAAATTCATCCAAAAGAAATATTCCTGACAAAGTAATCAGACCTGTTATTTTTCATGTTAGCTATTACCGACCAATCAGGATGACAAGATGCTCACCTGAAGAGAGATCTCTGTGGCAAGAATAATTGGATCCTTAGGTCTGTGGTGGCCTCTTAAACAATCTCTAGTGGGCCACACTCTATTTCTATCATCATTTTGAAAGACATCCCAACCCCACTTCCCACCATGACAATTGGTAACTATTTTGAAGATAGGAAAGGAGTCAACAGATGGCATCCAAATTTCTGGTAAATGTCTTCCTAGTCTCAGACAATATATGTATGTTCCTTTCCTTTATTAACTCATCCCTTCTATCACTTCTTAGACCATATACTATGACTTCTCCAGCCATTAGAGCTGAGAATTTGATTCTCAAGTTAGACCCCTGCTTCTCCAGTCTTTGGTCACTGAATAAATATGTGCTGTTAGTACACCCACACACACAAAAAGAAAGAAACAAAAAAATTAATAGTGACATCGTGGACACAGAAACATTTTCATGTACTCCATATGATTTTCCTGGGACTTTCCAATAAATCAATCATTCTACTATCTTGGACAAGTCAATAGAAGCTATCAGGTTAGACCCAGAAGAGTAGAGCATTTACTCAAAGGGACACCGGTGAAAACAGGACTCTGTTCCTTTATTCCTCATATTCATGGAACCAAAGGACAAGAATGCTCTGATGAGAATTCTTTGCCCTCAACCCATTTGAAAATTTGGAGGGGTACAAGGACATCCCCATTCTCAGAAAATAAGAGGAAGACAAAATAACCTGAGGGTTGTTGATCATTAAATCCATAGGAATATATGAGTGAGTTCCTCATTCATGGCTGTGGTTGTTGTTTTGTTTTGTTTGCTATCTTACTCCCTTTACAACTTTTATGATTATGAAGACTCACTCTTCTGTTTCAGATTTCAGTGTGGGACTCATGGCTTCAATGCACACAACTATTTAGGGACCTCAAATAAGAAGAAAAAAATATAAATTATCTAAATTACTTATTTAGGACTGTTAAGGATGAACCTGCCATCCAGCTGCCAGAGGAGAAGAATAAAGTTTTCAGTATAACCTAATCCATGAAAATTTGTTTGAGAAGTCCTCCTCATTGTCTTTACTTTCATCTAACTTGATAGTCACAGGCCAGTTTTAGTGAAACTGCAGATGAGATTTCCCACTTAGTGAGCACTCTTTGACTCAGTTGTGTGTAAATCTATATTTGAAATTATCAGTCCCAAACAGAAACACTTCATTTGTCTTTATTTTTCATTGTAATTTATGTCTCCCATGTCCCAACTTCAGCCTAGGCTTTGCTCAGGATCAGTGTCATATTTACAACTAGGAACAAGGTATTTGATGCCAAATGCTGGAGGATGCCCAGCTGCCATTAAAACTAAAATATTTAATGATCAATTTATATTTATTCAATGTGCTTCACATCATAGAGAGAAACCTTTTCTGGATAGTTTTATAAAATTCCTTCTATTCCTCTTACTATTAATATTAATTTCTCCATCATCCCTACCTTCCCCCCATACAAACTATCTTTTTTGAGTCTGTTTTTTCTATAAACTCTCAAGTTCAACCAATCATCAGTTTACTACAAGCTTCTTTGAGCCATATCCATCCTTGTCAATAGCAGAATCTAGGATTGATATTTTATGCCTTAAAATTGCTTGTTTTAGTTAATAATTGCCTATTTACTTATTTACGTGGTGTGAGTGTGTGTGTGTGTGTTTGTGTGTGTGTGTGTGTGTGTGTGTGTGTGTGTGTGTGTGTGTGTGTGTGTTTGCTTGCATGCATGGCAAGGCACATATGTAGAGATCAGAGGGCAATTTACAGAAATTGGTTCTCACCTTCTACCATGTGAGTTTCAGTGATGGAACTCAGGTCACTAGGCTTGACAGCAAGTGACTTTACCTGTTGAGCCAATTAATGGGTCCAATTTACTTTTATTTTTGAAGCAGAAACTCAATATGTATTTCAGAGTAGTCTCCAATTAGTGACCTACCCACCTCTCTGTCTTTAAGACTGGGGTTACAATCATTTGCAATCCTATCCAGGTACCCTTTGCTGTGCTTTTGGACTCTCTATTTCTTCCTACCAATTTGAACTTACCTTTTAAAGTAGTCAATAATTGTGATTTGTGGCTTCTTATAGCTCTCCCATATTGAACTATACAGGGTCTTAAGAGCCCAGAATTGTAATGTTTAAGCTGGGCTACAAAGAATGAGAGTACTACAGAAGGAAGGGATGGAAGATGGTGGAGTTTTCAAGGCTGCCTTATTTTCTTACAAGCACAGTTCGACCTTTTGTTCACAAGCAACTTTATATATTGGGATACATAAATTTGTATTAAAATTATCTTCATTGGAAAAAAATGTATAATCTGGAACTCAACACCTTAAGTAAAAAAAAAAAAAAATCAGATTTTAAAGACTCTTTCAAGGAATGACTTTCCAATTCAAAATTATCTCATTTCTTTTGGAGATGAATGGAGTTTTTACTCATTTGTTTGTTTGTTTGTTTGTTTGTTTGTTTGTTTGGTTGGTTGGTTGGTTGGTTGGTTTGTTGTGACAATTTCTCACAGTGCAAGAAGGCTGTCCTAGACTGCACCATGTATCCCAGGATAGCCTTGAACACACAGCAATCCTCCTGTTCAGTAGGATTTGGATTAGAGGCATAAGCCACCACACCTTGCTAAATTTTCTCATTAACCCTTTCAGTACTTAGATGTTCTGTCCTCTCATTCATCATCTTTGACTGAAATATATCAGTCAAATATCAGTATACCTGATATATCAATAGTTCTGGGATTCTCCAACTTATCTCTGCCTGCCCTGCCCTACAATTACAAAAGATAAGTACACTTTCAAGAGTTACGCCTAGAGTTCAGGCCAATGACTTTTGACCTTAAGTAATTTGTGTCAATTGCAAAGCAGAACATTGATGTTAGTTTAAGGTCTTCGAAGACTTGCCCAGTCTCACACTGTGACTGGAACCCAGAGAATGCCTTCATTATCAGCCTTGACCCCAACATAAACATGAAATTGAGGAAAACATCGAATCAGAGCAGAGGGAGTGTTGCACTGTCCACCACTCTTGTAGTCCTTTTCTGGGCCCAAAGTACTTATTCCTGTTGAAATTTGGTTAAATGGAAGTAAAAGAAGTTGCTGAAGGAAAGATAATCACATAAAATATAGATAAAGACATCTAGACATCAAAAGCATGTGGGTATCATTTTTCCAAGTGTTAATTTGCTGTAATACGGGAATTGGAGTAGGAGCCAGCATCAGATTGCCAGAAAATTAATCTTTTCTCTTTAATTATCACCTATATGACCTTGGGCAATGGCTCATTTTATGGCTCAGTGTTTTCATTTGGAAACTGAAGAGATGACTGTGATAGCATCCATCTCGTGAGTCTCTAAGGAAGCAGCCAATGTATCAAGCCTTAAACTCAATCCAGCACAAAGTAGGAATTCTGCGTGGTCATTCTGATTCATCACAGAACACCACAGAGAGCCTGTACCCAGGAGATGAAGAATGCTGTAGATGACAGCCACAAACACAAATCTATCAGCTTTTTATATCATATCAAGAAAGGCCAACTGCCACCCTTCTCTTTCACGTGAGATGTAGAAACTGCTTCCGAGAAGAGGTTCTTGTGTCTGTCCGTAGCTATTACTACTACTTCTCATTAGACCCGTTTTTTCCCCCTCACTGAAGGCATAATCATGATATACTTTGTACTTGAGGGTCTCTCCTCACAGACATTTATGAGATGTGATAACAGCTCTTTGAGCATTTAATTCCCACCAACATAAGCCAGGCCATCCCTAACGCTTTATGGGAATGCCCCAATGCAGTTAAACAGGATAAAAACCACGTCTAACACAATTCTCCAGGGAGGAAAAAGAGGGTACTTATCTGACCTGCAGTAATTGCTTTTAGTGCATAGGGCGCATAGGCAATTGCTGGAAGGGAAGGGCTAGACTACCTGGCAGGTCTGAGATCTGGAGTCCTGTTAGAAGGATCTCTTGTGTCGTCCTGAGCCATAGCCACATCCTGCCGTGTGTCACTTCTCTGAACAGCCACAGAAAGTAAATCAGAGTGAGCGGCCCAGCGCTTGGACAGGTGGCTCGCAGGCTTGGCTCCTTTCAGTAGGAGGATGGCAACCTTCCAGTGGTTGGCCTAAAGACTGGGAAAGGAAAAGAAAGGCATCTCACTGCCTTCCAATCTGGAAGCTTTCTTCTCCTTTTGTATCAGCTGCCAAGAAGGTGTGTGGAGCCCTCTCTGAATGGAATACTAGTCCTATTTGCCAACTCAGGCAGTTTGCAATAGGAAAAAAAAAAAAACAGAAAATAATTATGCTTTGACATAATATTGTTATTGGTGGTTTAATTATATTATAATTGTGAAAAAATTATAGAGAAAACCCATATGACTGTATTATCATTTTAGCTTTTCAATTGCCACTCTTTTTTACTTTTCATCAAAATCATATTTCTGAATAATACCTTACACATGAACATAGCGTGAAGACTTTAACATCTACCCCATGTTTGACTAAGATGGCTGACCTCTGATCTCTTAGAACTCCAAAAAGCAAGGATGAATTATCTTACAACTCATTTTATTATTGTTTCTGACAGCTCCCTTGACAGAGATTTTTTTCTTATTTTTTATTGAAAAAAATTTCATGCAATATATTTTGATTATGGCTTCCACTCCCCCAATTCCTCCCAGATCTTCTCTTACCCACCAATTTCACTTTCTTTCTCTCTCATTGAAAAACAAAGAAACAACAAACCAGCAAACAAACAAAAACCCTGCAAAAACACCAACAAAAATCTAAACAAACAGGCAAAAAACCAATAAGACCAAAACAAAAATGCTCAAGCAAGGCAAAATGAAGAAAAAAAATTCTACAAAAATACCATTAAGTTCATTTTGTGATGGCTAGCTACTTCTGGGCATGGGGTCTGCCCAGTAGTGTGGTTAATATACCCAGGGAGACTTCATGGGAAACAAAGGTTTTCCTTTTGCCAGTGTATATCAGTTCTAACCTGCTTATTTGTTAGGAATGAAGTCCTGTGTCAAGTTCTCCCTCTCAGCTTAGCAGAGACTCTTAATAGAAAAAAATCTTGGCATATATATAACAACACTTAAAGGAAAGATAATGTGAATTTGAGAGATAGCAAGAGTGGGGGTTTCATGGTAGAGATTGGAGGGAGAAAAAGGAGAGAATGATGCAATTACATTTTAATTCCAAAAAATTTTATCAATTAAGGGTATTTCTGAGTTGGCTGTTCTGGATGTTTTTAAATTATTCATTAATTTTTCCAAGAAAGAATTTCTCTTGTCCAAGATTTTAGCATAAAATAGATGTTATTATAATATTTTTAGATGTTAAAATATTTTAAAAACTAAATCAAGAAATAGTTGAAGAGTCACCCACACGGAACATCAGAATCATGGCACTGCATGAGGTCATAAAGCTTTAAGCAGACTGCAAGCCGTATTGCAATTGAAGGCATTAAAAAGTCACTGAAATTGAATATAGTCTAAGAGTAATTCATGAAGCACCTAGCGTAAGCTAAACTTAAAAGTGTTTAAATGGGATTCATTTAAATAAAAGGGAAAACCTATGCATGTTTGAGGAAGGAAAAGGCTTCAATAGGAAGCTGAAAAGGAGAAAGAAATATTTGGGGGATGTTTTGTTCCCAGAGAACACTTATTTCCATATCTATTCCAGCAATGCTTATTTAATACATATTAGGTACCTGGCAATGTGTTAGGTGCTGAAACTACAGGATGAATAACACAGCTTCAGACTCCAAATGAAATCAGCTCCCAACTGGCCTCTCTACCTCCAAGCACAACCCTACCCAATCCATCACTACCATTGCCATCAAAGTATCCCAAAAACTATGAACCTGTTTATATTACCACTTGGTTTTAATCCTTAGATCATTTTTATGGAATTGAGGAACTTCAGTGGTTTAGCAATGCTGTAGGATAAAATCCAAAGACTTTAACGGTGTTCTTGTGGCTTTTCTCCATCTGGAGACTTCCTGCCTTGACTATTTCAGCTTCTCCACTGCCCTTTCCAGCCATAATAAGCTTTTTTTTTTTTTTTTTTTTTTAGCCATGGTCAAATGCAGTTTCTGAACACAATGTCTAGACTGCTAGTATTCACGAAGGCTCTTTCAGTTTTTGGAACATAACTCCACAATTCTGTCATGTTTTTCCTCTCTATCTTTCGTGGAGCCAACTCTTTTTCCTCTACTTGTCACCTTTGGGAAGCCTCTTCTTGGCCCGGAGTCTGGATTATGTTTTATTGCTATGTATTCTCAAAACATCTATGTCTACTGACAAAATTCACCTCATATTTTATTTGTATAGTTTCCTTCTCATAGCCTCCTTAATATTGTAATCTCTATAAATACAAAATCGTTGTCCTTCACATTAACCCCTAAATTCTTAACATTGCACTCTACAAATTATGTATTCTCTTACTTATTTGATGATGGACTTTGAAGTAAATTGGTTGCAGAGAGCTGAGGTAGGTCTTTCAACTCAAAGGCTTAAGACTTGGAACACTGAATTATGGAATCAAGCAGATGCAGCACAGGTTTTGAAGAGTACAAATAAGGTTCGAGAAGCAAAAAATCTATTCACCTCAAGCAGTCAATTAGCAGAGAGTGAATATATTCCCACTGAATTAACATGGATAAGATTTCAGATGACAACATCCTAAATGGGAGGCTTTGGAGAAAGAGTTACATATATAGCCCATTTTTACCTTTCTAATTTGTGAACGTGCATAAACTTGACTCTCCAAGACTGAGTTAACTCTTCTGCACATGGAAAATGTTTCTCTCTGAAGCATTCTGAAGGCCATGGTAAAGAATTAATCAATCTAAGACCATGGATGTACTACAGTTGCAGAGTATTTGCCTGTCGAATACTAGGCCCTATGCTTGATTCCCAACAGTACAAATAGGTAAACTAAAATAATTTTTTTAAGTAAAGTAAAATAAATAAAGAGTGGATAATACAAAATGTGAAGAGCCCTAACCACCATGGGACATAAAAAATTCTCACACTTACTGTTAGTCTTCCCTCCCCTCCTTTGTTCTCAAAGAGACTTGAATGAGTCATTGCCTCCAAGGCTTTAAAGGCCCCTACTACAACCACTATGGAAATCAGTCTGGCAATATCTTAGAAAACTTGAAATAGCTCTACCTCATGACCCAGCCATACCACTTCTGGGTATCCACCCAAACAATTCCTCACCAAATCACAAGGCCATATCCTTATTTATGTTCATAGCAGCCTTATTTGTGATAGCTAGAAACTGGAAACAACAGATGTCCCTCAACTGACGAATGGATAAAAAAATTGTGGTACATCTACACAATGGAATAATACTCAGCTATCAGAAAAAAAAGGAAATCATGCAATTTGCAGCCAAATAGATGGAACTGGAAAAGCTCATCCTGAGTGAGCTAACCCAGACTCAGAAGGATGCACATGGCATCTATTCACTTATAATTGAATATTAGCCATGTAGTACAGAATAACTATCCTACAACTAACACACCAAAAGGATCAGGAACACAGACTTTGTTACCTATTAATGGGACAATTTGCCCTAGGGGTGCTACCATGTAGGCCCCCAGTGCAAGAGGAAGCTTTTAGCCCTCATATGACTGTTGAGCTGAGAGGGGCTAATTTGTAGGGACACTCCACATTGGAGGAGTGGGATGGGTGGGAGAGGGAAGAGAGGGTGGGAGGGTGGAACCAGGAGGGGTGGAAAGAGGGCACTATGATGGAGATGTAACTTGATGTAATAAATAAACATTATTAAAAAAAAAGAAATGCAAACAAACAAAAAACAATGATAATCAGAAGAGGTACAGCTTGAAGCAGGAAAGGATGTGAGCTAACCAAGACTCAGAAGGATGCACATGCATCTATTCACTTATAACTGGATTTTAACCATATAGTACAGGATAACTATACTACAACCAATGCACCAAGGGTAACAGGAACATAGACTTTGTTTCCTATTAATGAGACACTTTGCCCTAGTGGTGCTGCCTTGTAGGCCCCCAGTGTATGAGGAGGCTCTTGGACTTCATATGACTGCTGAACTGGGGCAGGGACTGTTATGTAGGGACACTCCACTCCAGAGGAGAGGGATGGGTGGAAAGAGGACACTGAGATGGAGATGTAACCTGAAGTAATAAATAAATATTTAAAAAAAATAGTTCCCTACTGCAAATGTAAGTAAGGTGTTGGATCCAACAGAGTAAAACCCATGACTCGTTAACAGACTTCCTTTAAGAGTGTAGCTCCAATCCAGTTTGTTTTTTCTTTTTTGCTCTTTCTCTCTTCTTTCTTTCTTCATTTCTTTCTTTTTAAAAATTTTGTTGTTGTTTTGGTTTGGTTGGTTGGTTTGATTTGTTTTAGTTGTGGTTTAAGTTTTCTAGGTGATACTAGGACAACCATTTCATCCTAGAATTAAAGTTACAAGTCTGCAACACTAATCCTTTCCAGATATACCAAGTAACAGTTTCATTTTTGTTTTCTGTTCCTCACATGGAAAATGTTTCTTTAATAAATCAAAAGACAAGTCACCTGACTAGCAGTTTTTGTTACAATAATCAGCAGGGAATTTCTATTTTCTGTTTGTGTGTTGAGGTAGGAAAAGTCAAAAGAATGGAATATATCTTACTTCAATCAACTAAATCCAGTCTTGACTGGCCTGAGCTAGACCTTTTAACAATGAATACTATAACATTCTAGTATATTGTCTTCAGATCATTGCTCTTAAAATGGAGACAAAGTGAGGGTGTCTTTTATTCTCTTGATGTTATAACATCAGTCACCTCTGGTAAGTTGGCCAATGGGCATTTTTATATTTAGTCAACACAAAGTTATGGGATCATCGTGAACTCTCAGAACCAGAAAGACTTGTAAAGACGATGTCAAAGCAGTGCAGAGTTTGTTTGTAGAATTGTATTTCTATCTGATATGATAATAGAAAATGTACAAACTGAATGTAGTAGCATACATGAGATTCAGAGCTCACCAAAGAAATTTAAATCCAATACCTGCAGAATTATTTATAGATACACTCAATACTTTCATATGTATTTCTTTAGCCTCTTCTAGGGACAAGATGTTGCATTATAAATGGAGGGCATAGGTACACTAAGCCATGGTACATCCTTAAGAAACTAGCAGTTGATGAATAAATATATAATTGAAATAATAGAAATTCAAAATTCATTCTATGATAATTATATGTCATGTGACATGTTCCTTAATCTATTTGTCAATTATGCATCATGAATATTATTATTGCACTAAATTTAACAGCTTACTCAATATTCAGAGATGTAGGAATACTGGGCTACCTCTTTATTAATAATACATGAGCTATTTGAACACATCCTAGATTTTACATAACATATTTAAACATTATTGTCTAGAGAATAGCTGTTCACTAGACTGTTCACTAGACAGTAATTGTTCAGTTATTGTCAAAGGAATACGTTCATTAAAAGTCATCAAGTTGACTTTGCCCCCACCTCCTTGACAATCCAGCTCCTCAGCAAAAAAGTAAGACTCCTCAAGCCTTAAAAACTCTATTTCCTGTCTACCAATCTCTTGCCAGAGACCTGTGATGGGTCCTTGTCCCTGAATCCTCTGCCCACACTGCTTCATATTTCTTAGCTCTTGTCACAGGTGGGTAAGCAATCACCCTCAGTACCATACTTCCCCTAACCAACTAATTCCAAATACATAAATATTAGTATAAACAGAAAGGATATACAAAACTAAGACAACAAATCTGTTCTAACAATTACTAATCTCATAGTAATTGACCTCAATTAGAATGGTTTTGAAGCATTTCCAGACAAGGAATTCAAAACATGGTTACAACTATACTCAAGTTGAAGGGCTTTCTAACAGTCCTGGCACGGCAACCACAGGCCAGAGCATGGCAAACGTGGTGCTGCAGATTTTGCCTTTTACCCTTCTCCCCCTTGCTAAAAATTCTTAGATTATATTTCTAAGCTAGTCTTCAAGGTTCATTCCCCTATTTAACCACTGACTCATTCTTAAGAGAAAACAACAAGGTCTAACACTCAAATTCATTATTTGTCTAACATGTCCAACCAGGATTTACCAACTCACCCTAACACAAACTCCCCCTTTTCTCCTAAAAAGTATACTCCTATAAAAAAGGTTTGCTTGTTTGCTTGCTGCTTGCTGCTTGCTGCTTGCCGCTTGCTGCTTGCTGCTTGTTTCTTGCTGCTTG
>CAJQZJ010004760.1:13126617-13149389 GCA_907164525.1 Lophiomys imhausi
GCTTGCTGCTTGCTGCTTGTTTCTTGCTGCTTGTTGCTTGCTGCTTGTTTCTTGCTGCTTGCTGCTTGCTGCTTGTTTCTTGCTGCTTGCTGCTTGCAGCTTGCTGCTTGCTGCTTGCTGCTGCTGCTTGTTGCTTGCTGCTTGCTGCTTGTTGCTTATTGCTTGCTGCTTGCTGCTTGCTGCTTGCTGCTTGCTGCTTGTTGCCTATTGCTTGCTGCTTGCTGCTTGCTGCTTGTTGCTTGCTGCTTGTTGCTTGCTGCTTGCTGCTTGTTGCTTGCTGCTTGCTACTAGGAACTGCTGGGGCCAATACTGCTATTTGCTGTCGCTGTAGCTCTACCTCTCTTCCTGCTTGCCCCTCTAGGGTAATAATTCTCCTTTGTGCTGAGAACTTGGTGTCTGGGTATGTCCTGTACTGACTCCTAGGGGATTGAACTCCTTTACAAATGTAGCACAAGGAAAACAAAACAAAGAGATGGTTGAAATAAGAAAGTCAGTAGAAGACATGAAAATAGAATTCAGTAAAGACATGGGATTGTTGAAGAAAGGTAAACTGAAATGATGCTAGAAATGGAAAATTCAATAAACTAAATAAAAGTATCAGTGATAAGCTTCACCAACAGAATGGATAAAGTGGAAAACAGAGACTTGGGGTTTGGAAGCCAAAGTAGAGGAACTGGGTCAACTAATAAAAGTCAATGTGATTTTTTAAAAATATAAATATGTGAATAAAATATGGGAGAGTTTCAGAACACTATGAAAAGGCATATCCTTCAGGCAGTGAGATAGGAGAAGAATATCATATCAAAACCTAGACAAAGCAGCTATAAAATATTTACTCACCTCCAAAAGGAAAGGACCAGAAAAAAATCAAGAACCCAAACTACATTATAGTTAAAATATTAAAAACACAGAATAAGACAATGAGTGGAAAGCTGCGAGAAAGGTCAAGTCACTTTGAAAGGAAAGCTGAACAGAATAATGCTTGATTGTTGCCAGAAACATGTAAAGTATGAAAGATGTACTCCAAATGCTGAAAGACCACAGCTGTCAAACCAGACTATTATAAATAGCAAAACTATATGTTAAATATAAAAAATAAATAAAATACTTTCATAATAAAAACAGACTAAAAGAATTCATGACTAAGAAATATTTCAGTCTTAAGAGAAGAATAAACACATTCAGGATGTCACAAAGAATATATAAGCAATACCAGAGCAGTAGATCAAAAGAGGTCAAAGAAAAATAGCACAAAATCAATAAATGTGAATTAACATGCATCTGTCAATAATAATTCTGAATAATTAATGGTCTTATTTTTCCAATCAAAAATTAAAAGTTGCATTGAATCAGAAAATAAGATCCATTATGTTGCTGCCTTCAAGAAATACACATACTCCATCAATGTCAATAATAGATACCAACTTAGGGCAAAAGGATGGAAAAAGGTAACCCAAGCAAATGGATAAAAAAAAAAACAAGTAGTTTTAGTTAATCGTAATATCTCACAAGATAGACTTCAAACCAAATTGAGAAGAGGTAAGGAAGGTCACCTCATACTCATTAAAGGGACAATAAGCCAAGAGGATATTGCACCATTAAAGAGGAATACACTCAACACAAATGCCCCAAGTTTCATTAAAAAAAATTCAACTAGCTATAAAACCAGAGATTATCCCCAAGTCATATTAGATAACATCAATACCCCGCTCTTCAAAAAATAGGTTATTTATAAAAAAATTAAACATAAAAATACTAGAGTTAAATAATATCATAAATCTCTTGAACCTAATAGATATCTATTAGGTAGAACATGCTACCCCAATACTAAATAATACACATTCTTCTCAACACTTTCTCCAAGTCTGACCATGTATTAGGACTCAAAAGAAGTCTCAACAAATATAGGAAAAGTCAAATAACATCTTGCAATTTTGTCCGACCGCGTGGAATAAAAGTAGATACCAACAGCAAAGAAATCATACAAATACACATAAATCCATGGAAACTAAACAATACATTATGGAATGATAATTGAAAATAGGAAGAAATGAACACCAAATTTAATAAAAAACACAATATACCAAATTTTATGTGGCACAATGAAGGCCGTCATACGAGAAAAGATTTTAGCAGTAAAGACCTACTTCAACGATTTCAGAAGATCTCAAGTTATTGACTTTAGTGAAACACCTGAAGGCCTCAGAAAAGCATGAACAAACAATGCCCTTAAAAGAGTAGAAGGGAAGAGACTTTTCTGGGGTTAATTTGCTTGTCTGGGCTGATGTCACACCCTCACTTGACAGAGTTTACCCTCCTGCCTGTTTTTGAGGGGTTTTGTTTTGTTTGGTTATGACTTTCTTTCTTTTTCTTTCTTTCTTTCTTTCTTTCTTTCTTTCTTTCTTTCTTTCTTTCTTTTTTTCTTTCTATCTTTCTTAATTCAAGTTACATCTATCACAGCCCCCTCCCTCTACCTCTCCCAGTCTCACTCTCCTATCCTCTATCCCTCTCACCTATCCTACTCCACCAGTGTGGGGTGCCTCCACATATCAGCCCTCCTCAGTTCATCAGACACATGAGGGCTAAGAGCTTCCTCTTGTATTGGGGGCATACATGGTAGTTCCACTAGAGTGAAGTATCCCAATAACAGGTAACATAGATCATGTTTCTGTTCCTTTGAGTCTGTTGGTTGTAAGATAGTTAACCTGTACTATATGGCTAAAATCCAGTTATACATGAATATATACCATGTGTATTTTTCTGGGTCTGGGTTAGCTCACTCAGGATGAGCTTTTCTAGATCCATCCATTTGTCTGCAAATTGTATGATTCCCTTGTTTCTGATAGCTGAGTAGTATTTCATTGTGCAAATATACCACGGGTTTTTTGTTTGTTTGTTTCTTTGGTTTTTTTTTTTTATCCATTCTTCAGTTGAAGGATATCTGGACTGTTTCCAGTTTCTAGCTATTACAAATAAAGCTTCTATGAACATAGTTGAGGAGATGTCCTTGTGGTTTGGTGAGGAATATTTTGGATATATACACAGGAGTGGTATGGCTGGGTCTTGAGGCAGAGCTATTCCAAATTTTCTAAGATATCGCCAGACTGATTTTCTTAGTGGTGGTACAAGTTTGCACTCCCATCAGCAATGGAGGAGTGTTCCTCTTTCTCCACAACCTCACCAGCATGTGCTGTCATTTGAGTTTAGCTTAGCCATTCTTAGAGTTGTGAGATGGAATCTCAGAGTTGTCTTGAGTTGCATTTCTCTGATGATTAAGGATGTTGAGCATTTCAAGTCTCTCTCGGCCATTAGAGATTCCTCTTTTGTGTATTCTCAGTTTAACTTTGTACTGCATTTTTTTGATTGGATTATTTTGTTTCTTGGTGTTTAATTTCTTGAGTTCTTCATAAAATTTGAATATTAGCCCTCTGTCAGATGTGGGTTTGGCGAAGATCTTTTCCAGTCTGTAGGCTGCCATTTTGTTCTAATAACAGTGTCTTTTGCCTTACAGAAGATTTTAAGTTTCATGAGGTCCCATTTATTGATTGTTGGTCTTAGAGCCTGAGCTATTGGTGTTTCTGTTCAGGAAGTTGTCACCTGTGCCAATGAGTTCAAGGTTTTCCCACTTTCTGTTCTATTAGATTTAATGTGTCTGGTTTTATGTTAAGGTCTTTGATCCAGTTGGAGTTAAGATTTATGCAAGGTAATGAATACTGGTCTATGTGCATGCTTCTACATGTTGACATCCAGTTAGACCAGCACCATTTGTTGAAGATACTTTCCTTTTTCCAAAACTTGTACAGTTTTGTATTCTTTGTCAAAAAATTAAGTGACCATAAGTGTATGTGTTTATTTCTTGGTCTTCATTTGATTCCATTGATCAACTGGTCTGTTTCTATATCAGTACCATGCTGTTTTTATTACTATTACTCTGTATTATAGCTTGAAATATGGGATGGTGATACCTCTTGATATATATTTTTTATTGTACAGGATTGATTTAGCTATTATGGGTTTTTTGTTATTCCATATGAAGTTGAGAATTGGTTTTTTCCAGATCTGTAAAGAATGGTGTTGGTATTTGATAGGAATTGCATTGAATCTGTATATTGTTTTCAGTAGGATGGTCATTTTTGTTATGTTGATCCTACCTATCCATGAGCATGGGAGATCTTTCCATCTCCTGATATCTTCTTCAATTTCTTTCTTCAAGCACTTGAATTTCTTGTTGTATAGGTCTTTCACATGCTTAGCTAGAGTTACCTCCAGGAATTTTATGGTGTTTGTGGCTATTGTGAAGGGTATTGTTTCCCTAATTTCTGTCTCAGTCCATTTATCTTTTGTGTAAAGAAGGGCTACTGATTTTTTAAAATTAATTTTGTATCCAGCCACCTTGCTGAAGGTATTTATCAGCTGTAGGAGTCCTATGGTGGAATTTTTGGGATCACTTATGTATGCTATCATATCATCTGCATATAGGGATACTTTGACTTCTTCCTTTCCAGTTTGTTTCCACTTGATCTCCTTTAGCTGTCTTATTGCTCTAGCTAGAATTTCAAGTACTATGTTGAAGAGATATAGGGAGACTGGACATTCTTGCCTTGTCCCTAATTTTAAGGGAAATGCTTTAACTTTCTTTCCATTTAATTTTATGCTGGCTACCGGCTTGCTGTATATTGCCTTCATTATTTCTAGGGAAGGTCCTTGTATGCCAACTCTCTCCAAGACTTTTAGCATGTAGGGATTTTGGATTTTGTCAAATATTTTTTCAGCATATAAGGAGATTATCATGTGTTTTTTTTCTTTCAACTTATTTATATGGTGTATTATGTTAATGGATTTTCATATGTTAAACCACCCCTGAACTCTTGGGATGAAACCTACTTGATCATGATGTATGATAGCTTTGGTGTGTTCTTGGATTTAGTTTGCAACTATTTTATTAAGTAGTTTTGCATCTATGTTCATGAGGAAAATTGGTCTGAAGTTCTCTTTCTTTGTTGAGTCTTTGTGTGGTTTAGGTTTCAGGGTAGCTGTGGCCTCGTAGAATGAGTTTTGCAATGTTCCCTCAGTTTCTATTTTGTGGAAGAGTTTGAAGAGTATTGGTATTATCTCTTCTTTGAAGGTCTGATAGAATTCTGTGCTGAATCTATCTGGCCCTGGGATTTTTCTGCTAGAGAGACTTTAATGATTGCTTCTATTTCCTTAGGGATGATAGGACTATTTAGTTTGTTAACCTGATCTTGATTTAAGTTTGGTAGGTGGAATCTTTCAAGAAAATTGTCCATTTAGCTTATGTTTTCAAATTTTGTGGAGTACAGGCTTTTGAAGTAAGACCTAAAGATTCATTGGATTTCCTCTATGTCTGTTGTTTTTTCTCCCTTTTCATTTCTGATTTTGTTGATTTAGATATTTTCTCTCTGCTTTTTAGTTAATTTGGCTAAGGGTTTGCCTGTTTTGTTGATTTTCTCAAAGAACGAACATTTGATTTTATTAATTCTTTGTATTGTTCTCTTTCTTTCTAAGTTATTGATTTCAGCCCTGAGTTTGATGATTTCCTGCTGTCTGTTCTTCTTGGGAGAGTTTGTTCTTTCTTTTCTAGCACTTCCAGTTCATCTGATAAAAGGCTAATAAGAGCTGTCTCCACTTTCTCTTTGAGGGCCCTTAGTGCTATGAACTTTCCTCATAGCACTGCTTTCATTATGTCCCATAGGTTTGGGTATGTTGTGCCTTCGTTTTCACTGAATTTTAGGAAGTCTTTGATTTCCTTCTTTATTTCTCCCCTGACCCATTGGTCATTGAATAGAGTTTTTCAGTTTCTATGAATGTGTAGGTTTTTTGTTTTACTATTGTTATTGAAATTTAGCTTTAATCTATGATGATTTGATTAGATACAGGGGGTTATTTCAATTTTCTTATTTCAGTCGAGGCTTGCTTTGTGTCCGACTATATGCTCAGTTTTGGAGAAGGTTCTGCGAAGTGCTGAGAAGAAGGTATATTCTCTGTGTTTGGATGAAACTTTCTATAGATATCTATTAGGTCCATTTGGTTCATGACCTCTGTTAGTCTCATTATTTCTCTGTTTGGTTTCTGTCTCGATGACCTGTCCATTGGTGTGAGTGGGGTGTTGAAGTCTCCCACTATTAGTGTGTGGGGATCGATGTGTGGTTTAAACTTTAGTAGTATCTCTTTTACAAATGTGGGTGCCCTTGTATTTAGGGCATAGATATTCAGTATTGAGATGTCATCTTGATGAATTTTTCCTTTGATAAATATGTAGTGTCCTTCACTATATTTTTTGATTAATTTCAGTTGAAAGTCTATTTTATTGGCTATTAGGATGACTACTCCAGCTTGCTTCCTTAGACCATTTGCTTAGAAAACTTTTTCCCAGCCCTTTACTCTGAGGTAAAGTCTATCTTTGTTAGTGAGGTGTGTTTCTTGTATGAAGCAGAATGATGGGTCTTGTCTATGGATCCCTTCTGTAAGACTGTGTCTTTTTATAGGGGAACTGAATCCACTGACATTGAGAGCTATTAATGACATAGTACACTTGTGTGTTTCTTTTGGTTTAGTTGCACTGGAGTTGTTTCCTGTTTTCTTGGTTCTAGTTACCTTTTATCAGTTTGAATTTTCCTTCTAGGATCTTTTGTAGAGCTGGATTTGTGGATACATGTTGTTTAAATTTGGTTTTATTGTGGAATATCTTGTTTTCTCCATCTATGGTAATTGAAAGTTTTGTTGGGTACAGTAGTCTGGGCTGGCACCTGTGGTTTCTTAGGGCTTGTAGGACATTTGACCAGACCCTTCTGGCTTTTAAGGTTTCTGAGGAAAAGTTGGGGTTAATTCTGATGGGTCTGCTATTATATGTTACTTGGCTTTTTTCCTCTTAAAGCTTTTAATATTCTTTCTCTGTTCTGTATATTTGGAGTTTCAATTATTATGTGGCAGGAGGAATTTCTTTTCTAATCCAACCTATTAGGTGTTGTGTAAGCCTCTTGGACTTTTACCAACATCTCTTTCTTTAGGTTTGGGAAATTTTCTTCTATGATTTTGTTGTTTTTGTGTTTGTCATGGAGGCCTCAGAGCTCTGCTTGTTCCTGTGCCTCATTCACTCTCTTGGTAGCTCTTGGCCAATGGACGGATGCCTTCAGTGCCTGGTTTTCATGAACTTTCTCTCAGCAGCTTCTATCCCATGCCTTTTCTGCCAGTCTTGTTGGACTGGTTCATGATAAGAGTCTCTCTCTCTCTCTCTCTCTCTCTCTCTCTCTCAGATTCTGCCTCTCAGTTTATGTGCAGAGGCTTCTGATTCTGATTGCCTCAGGGATGGTGAGGCCTCAGGGCTGGTTAATGCATCTCTGTTTGAAGTCCCACCTTTTTTTTTCTTTTTTTAAAGATTTTTCCTGTAATTAATTATGTAAGTACTTTTCATGAATAAAAGTACAATTCTGAACATATTAAAGCTTATTTAACAGTTTATAATAAAAATAACAATTTTAAATTGAAGTTCTTTTCATGAATATAGTCCATAGAAGTCCCACCTTTTCACTGCTCATATCTCATATCTCATGTCTTTCTCCCTCTCCTTTTTAAATAGGACATGGCTCTTGTGGTCTTTTACGGGTCTTGCCCTTTCTTGTGCTCTTTGGTGGCTCCTGGCTCCTCTGGATTCTCACAGTTCTGGGGCTTTGCAGCCACACCCTGCAGCCTGGTCCTAGCTGTCCAACTGAGTTCTGTCCACTTAAGCAGCTCTAGAAGCAAACCCAAACCAAAAACCCTTTTCAGTTTCCTAGGCTTTGAAAAGGTCAATACGCTGCCAGGTGTTGATCTGCATTCCAAAAGTCCTTACTAATTCACTAAAGAACTTCCATTACATGACACATATCAACAATAAAAGAACCAACATCATTCTAAAACAATAAAAACTCAAATCATTCCCATCAAAATCAGAAATACGACAATGATAACCACTTTCTCCATTCCTGTTCAATATATTACTTGAAGTCTTAGCTAGCACAATAAGACCAAATAGGGAGATAAAGGGGATAGAAATAAGAATGAGTCAAAACATACTTTTTAAAGATAATATATTATATGCATAAAAGATTCTAAATACTCTATGAAAAATCTAACACTCACACAAATATTCAGCAAAGCATACAGGATACAAAAGTAACTCACAAAGGTGGAAGCCTTTCCATATATGAATGACAAACATATCAAAAAAGAAATCAGGAAAATAATCCTACTCAGCTTCAAAAAATATCTTGGGATGAATCTTATACCACAGAAGTGAAAGACTTATACAAAGAAAATTTTATGACACTGAAGACAAAAGCTAATGAAGATACCAGACGTTGGAAAGACCCATGCTCATGGACTGCTGGGATTAATGTCGTGAAAAGAGCTACCCTACCAAAAGCAATTCATAGATTCAACACAATCACCATCAAAGTCTCAACACAATTCTTTACAGGAATTACCAAAAAAAAAAAAAAAACAACCTCAAAAATACATACTGAAACACAGAAGACAGAGGATAGCCAAAACAACCCTGAATGATAAAAATGTTGTTGGAGGTTCACCATCCCTGATTCAAAGCAATATGATGGATCATATAGAATAGAATGATGAGAACCGCATGAAGTTGGCATAAATCCTCACACGTTGATCAATGGAACAGAACTGAACACCCAGAGCTACCTAACTTTTCACAAAGAAGACCAAAACACACACTGGAAAGGAACAACATCTTCAAAAAATGGTGTTAGAGAAACTGGATAACCACATGTAGAATGACTAGATCATTATCTTTCACTCTGTACAAATCTGAACTCCAAATGGATCAAGGACCTCAATGTAAGATCTAATAGCCTGAGTATTAAAGAGGAAAAAGCAGAGAACATGTTTCAATTTATAGATACAGTAAAATACTTCCTGAATAGGACTTTCTGTACTTCCTGCAGTATTAAGACTAACAATTGAAAAATGGGACCTCATGAAAAACTAAAACATTTTTGTCTGTCAAAGGACACCATCATCCAAGTGAAGACACAGCATACAGAATGGAGAAAAACTTCACCAACTACGCATATGATAGAGAGTTGGTGTCCAGAATATATTAAGCATTTTAAAGACTAAACACTAAGAAAACCACCCAGCAAGAATTTAGGGATGGAATTTAAGAGAAAGTTCTCAAATGAATAAATGCAAATGGATAAGAGATGTTGTTTAAAAGTTCAACATTCTTAGCCATCAGGAAATACAAACTAAAAAATACTTTGAGATTTCATCTGATGTCAATCAAAATGACTAGAATTGGAAAAGGAGGAGAAAGAGAATGGGTAGGGATAAGAAGAGGAGGAGGAAAACAGATATTGGTGTGGATGTGGGGAATTGATGCTTTCTAAGTGAAGGATGGTCAATATACCTGGGGGAGAGTAGGCTCCTGAGAGGCTATTCACAATCCAGTAGATTGTTGACACTTAAGCATATATATATCTGACATTAACTTGACTTGGTGGGTTTAAAAGCAGAACATATAAAGTTAGGAAGGAATGGTGGTGAGAGAAGGATAGGAGAAAATTGTAGAGGAGACAAAACAGGGGTGGATTTGATCAAAATGCATTATATACATATATGAAATTGACGAACAATAAAATAATGTCCTCAAGTCTGCTAAGTTTCTCTGTAGCAGCCAAAAATCCTTAATGGTTACTTGAGTTTTAAGATCAAGGACTCTAATTTGTGAAATACTCTTCACTTTTATATTAACCCTAGCATGAAATTTTGCCAATCAGGCCAGTATGCTCTTCTGCCTTGCAATTCAGAGTAGGGAAATACTTTCTTTGTGTTTATGTGCACATGTTGGGTAAAATAAAAATAACAGTCCAGGCTCCAAAGAGTAACATGGAGTTCTTGATGCAGCTAGTGGGGTAGAATTGTGCTGAAAAGCACCAGAGACAACATAGCTCCAAGAACCAGTGATACCCTGAACAAAAATCCATTTCTATCTTTAGCAAAGGAAAGGAGGAGAGAACAGATAGCTAGAGTCTCATAATTAAATTTTGAGTTGTTTAGGAGTCAAGAGAGTGTTATAGATCTAAGAAGATACTTTTAAAATTGTGTTGCAAGTTAGTATGAATGTTGAGTCAGATATAGACCTTTAAACTCATGGAGATGGTTAGATAGTGGAATGTTAAAGTCAGATACCAAATACATATGGACTGGTCATTGGGAATGTACGCTAAGCCATATAACCCTCATAACTGTGGCCTAATTACCTCTGTTGTTTTGTATTGTATTTATTATTATAAGAGAAAGAGCCATTTGTTGGACTGAAAAGGGAAACTGTAGGGGGAGATAAGATATTCCTTAAATTTAAAAGAAAAAAACAGGGAAGAGGATAGGGTGTTGAGGGTGGGAGGGTGGGACTGGAGGGGGAATAGGGAAGTGACTGCGATTGAGATGTAACTTGAAGAAATAAAAAATAAAGGAAAGAAAAAGAAAGGAGGAGAGGAAAAGAAATAAAGAGGATGAGGAGGGGCAGGAGGAGGAGAAAAAAATTCCAAAATTATCTAAACTAATAATTGGACAACCAAGTATTTCTTACTCCTCCAAAGCCTTTTTGAAAGTTTTCATTACAAGAACCAGAGAGAAGTATAAATAATTTTTGCATCTGATTGAAAACAGCTTTTTGTTGGTTCTAGGATTTCCACATTTAGCAGCTCATTCCACAAGTTCTTTCTTAAAAAGTTTCTGACTTCATTGGCTCATTTTAGCATCCTGTCCCCTTGTAAGTGACCTGTCATGAGTGAACTTTCACTATACAAATCTCAACTCCTCCCCTGACACTAACTGAGCTGACTGTATCGTTGTTTTGATTTGCATTAGATAGTTGCTGCTGAACTTGAAAAGGTTGCATCTCACTTTCTGGCAACTCTGGGCAGGCTGCAAATCATACTCATACTAATTAGCAGGTGAACTTCTAGAGTTCAAGTGTGCTAAGCACAGAGAGACTTGGCAAAGGAAGGGAGGAAGAGGTCACTGTCATTCATGCCATTTGGAGAGAAAAATGGAAATGAGGAAATACAGGCAACAAGAATGTGCATAACATTTTATTCCTTGAGTAGAATACAAGCACACATAACTTTTTGTACACTTAAAAAAGTGTCTCAGAACTACTCATATTAGTGGCAGATTTTGAAAATGGAGCTTTTTAAAAAAGTGCTTATTTTATAAATATTTGTACTGTAATCTTTTAAAATATTTATTTATTTTAACTTTGTATAGATTGTTTATTTTTTATTAATTTATTTTTTTAAGTTACATCTCGATCAAAGTCCCCTCCTTTCCCTCTTCTAGGTGCCACCCTCTCTCCCTCCCTCTTTCCTATCTCTGTTGTCTCCTTCTCCTAGGATGAGGGGAGCCCCCACTTATCAAATCCCCACAGTTCATCAGTCACATAAGGGCTAAGAGCTTCTTCTTTTGTAATAGGGCTTGATATGGCATCCCAGCTAGGGTAAGGTATTCCACTAACAAGCAATAGGGTCCATGACTCGCTGCTGGGTAGAGTTTTTCATAAGATATTTATGCTAAGTTTCTGTCTGATTCTGTGGGTTGTAGGATGGTTGTAGATGTATAGTTTTATTTTGGGGCTTCAATTTAATTCCATTGATCAACCTGTCTGTTTCTATGCCAGTATCATGCTGTTTTTATTATTATTGCTCAGTAAAGCTTGAAATTAGGGATGGTGATACCTCCAGATGTTCTTTTATTACACAGGATTCATTTAGTTATTCTGGGTTTTTTGTTTTTCCATATGAAATTGAGAATTGTCCTTTCAAGGTCTGTAAAGAATTGTGTTGGTATTTTGAGAGGAATTTCATTGAATCTGTATATTGCTTTTGGTAGGATGGCCAGAAAATGGGGACTTCTTAAAGCACCTCTCATAAACATCTACTTCTACTCCCTGAAGCTTGGGCTAATGTAGTGAAGTTCTATAAATAGAATTCCACTGAAGACTCGAGGACCTGCATCTCTCTGTTTTTTTTCTTTATTTCTTTGTTTTCTCTATCCTCTTTCATTTTTCCCTTCCAATCCCTAGGACAACTGCATCCTAAGTGAATCTTCAGGTCAGTCTAATGTTAAAAGAATAGTTGAAGTTTAAGATAATTGACAATAAGAAAAGACAGTGCTGTTAGGGCACAGTGCTCCTGGATAAAGAGATATTTTCTTTGAAGCAGTGGGATGGTGAGTGACTTCATTAGGGATATGTTCCTGTTTATATTTGGGGCATCCCCTAGAAAGCACTAGAGCTTCATGGGAAAGATTTCCCTACTGGTTGATTCTGAGAAACATCAGTAACTCAGAGGAGACACTATTCAATGACGCCCGCTTTTCCAATGAGAAGTCTCAACTTATTACTGACTTGGTTGGTTATAAGTACTGACTTGCAGAACAGAACACAGTACTCACCTTGTTTTTGTTTTTGTTTTGGTTTTTTGTTCAATCTGAAAAGAATATTATGGAAAGAATGTTCTTCCAGCTCTAACCTGAAAAATAAGAGAAGTTTGACAAGTTGTATCTTATTTTATTTTCGGAACCACCATTATATTTTATTTTAAATACAGTTTGCTACATTAAAATATATATCCATTTTATTTTATTTTATGCTCTCCTTTTTAACATTTATTATCTAGTCTTATAGACCACAACTATTACTCTATACAACAGGGAAATCCTTTGATATGTTTAATGAGTTTGTTGCTTGTTTGAGAAATTGTATAGTGCCTAATATGCACACTTGCATTCCTCAGAAAATCATTGTGCTATTTTAAGAATAAAACAATCCTTTTTCTTCATATAGTTGCTTTTCAGATGACTAATAAGTTGCTGAGACAAATATTTGTTTGTATTTTAGTACTTAAAATACTATTTGGTTCTTATTTCTTTACTTAGTAATTATGTTTATACTTTGCATGTTTCTGCTTTGCTTTGTTTCATATTTTGGTATTTTTTGTCTTCAAGTACTTTGTGAAAGAAATTCTGTGGCAAAAGGACATGAAAATGGATGAAAGAAAGGAAAAAAGAAAGAAAGAAAGAGAATGAGGAAGACAGACAGGCAGGCAAATAAAAGAAGAGAAGGTAGAGAGGAGGGGAAGAAGAAAAAGAAGGAAAGGGGGAAAGGAGAAAGGAAAGAAGGAAGGAAGGAGGGAGGAAGGAAGGAAGGGAAGAACTTTGGATGGTTAAAGTATTATATATTTTAATGTAGAAACCTTAAAGGCTACTAAGGATGGACTACTACCTAACAAAATACACCTCTGACTCTATTTTGGAGACATGATATTCAGATTTGTTTCAAATGTTAGACTATTTTATGTTGTTTCAATCTCAATCAGCCTGTGAGTCACCTAGCCAAGAGACTCTCCCTCACAAAGGCTGCCATTTTATTCTTTTTCTTTTTTGTGACTTAATTGTGATTTTTCTTTTTTCCTTTTTTAATAATTTATTTTTTATTTCTTCAAGTTACATCTCAATCACAATCCCTTCCCTACTCCCCCCCTCCTGTCCCACCCTTCCACCCTCTTCCACCCTCTTCCCCCTCAACCCCTCCATCCTCTATCCTTTTTTTTTCTTTAGTCTAAGGTAGATTTTTTTCCCCCAACAGCTCCCCCCTTTAGTCCAACAAATGGTTCTCTCTCCTATAACAATAAATACAATACAAAACAACAGAAACAAATAGCTCACAATTATGAGAGTTATAAGGCTTAGCATACATTCTGAATGTCCAGTCCATATGCTTCTGGCCCCTGACTTTAACATTCTACTATCTAACCATCTCCATGAGTTTAAAGTTCTATATCTAACTCAGCTTTCATGCTAACTTGCATCACAATTTTAAAAACATCTTCTTAGATCCAGAACACCCTCTTGATTCCTAAACAACTTAAAATTTAACTATGAAACTCTAGCTATCTATTCTTCAACCACCTCAGAGACCTGAGAGGGATAAATATATCTGATTATATAGGAAGTGCAGGGCCCGCAGCTTCCAAAACTAAGAAATGACATACCAGTGGCTGCCTGGATAGTTCCCATTCTCTCTCCATACATTACAGCATCAATCTTCAGTCGTTTGGCCCCATTTCTCTGACAGACATTGATTGTAGAGCAGGAATTATGAAGGACTTACCTACCCTGTCTTGGCAGAGCTGCTGTTGACTTACCTGCTTCCAAGTTTTGTCCTTTTTGGACAGCATTCTGTCTACAGTTGAAGCAAGGGGTTTTTCTTTCAAAGAGATAGGCTTGCCACTAATTCAACCATCTCACACTGGAGATTCTTCGATGCTCATCTTCTACTTGGAGTAGAATAGGGGGTGCTGTCAGGAGCTGACATATCTTGATATAAAAAAAATCTTAATTTAAGAAAACACCTTTGTTGTTTTGTATAATATTTACTGTTATAAAAGAAGGAACCATCTGTTGGACTGAAAGGGGAAACTTCTGGGGGGAAGAGGGTGGAAGGGCGGGATAGGAAGGGGGAATAGGGAGGGGTTTGTGACTGAGATGTAACTTGAAGAAAAAAAAATAAAGTATTTAAAAAAAAAGAAAACACCTTTGAATGCCATATTCTGCAGATCTCTTGGGGTTTTTTGAAGACGCCCAATCTATCTCTTATATTTAGATAAGTAAATGTTGCTTGTCTCTTAACAACTTGATTTCTGAGTAGCTTAGAAAATAACTGTGATAGACTGTCATAGTAACTAACAAAATGACATGCTTGCATGACTAAAGACTGCTATTTTAAAGAGACAGAGTAAGTAATTATTTTCTTAGTGAGATAATATGTTTTTCCTTTCTGCAACTTCCATTCATGGTATAGTCACACACTGAGTCTCCATCCCATAATACTGCAGCCTGTGCTCATTTTTCTGAGTCAAAACCCCGAACCTGCACCTTTCAATTTTCCTTTGCCTTTTCCTATCACACCCTCTAGCATGCTTTCCCCAACACATGAAATGCATCATTGTTTCTCTGAAGCCCCTCCTATTCCACATGTGTCTGTTTGTCTGCCATCTGGCTACTTATAAAAGAGGATGTCTTCTTCACTTTCAAGATGTTAGGACTAGCTCTCCCTGTTTTTATCTTTAATGAGAATAAAAATGTCCTCAAACATCCTTCTGGGTCCATTTTAAAATTATTTTTATTAAACAAAGAACCCAAAGAAGCAACCTCAATTTTCCTAATAACATAAGAGTTTCTCCATAATTTCAGTAACACCTCTTCTGTGTATTTGAGACATAAAATAGGAAACCTTGAAGACACTCACCCCAACTTTAACAAAGCACCTTATTTACACATTCCATACTCTGAACATGTCTATCATTCTTCTTTTGAGAGGTAGGCTGAGAGACCAGGACAAATGGACAGAATCCATCAGTGTGAGTACAAGTTACACAGAGTGCAACTTGGCTGGGAACAGGAGGTGAAAAGAAAAAAGAAAAAGAAGTACTTTCATCAAAAATGCACACTTTGTTCCTAATCAAGAGTATGGCCCAAACACAGTACCAAGCACTACCCAAGAAATCATTAAAAACAATTTATAGTCACTCAAATGGAAAACTTCTTGCTTAGACCTAGTTTTGACATAGTTGAAGTTTCAAGGTCTCTTTGATTTTAGCCATGATGTAGATTCAAAATTTATTGGCTCTAGTTTGATATGTTATTTATTCCTTTGTCTGTCATTGCCACATGTTACTTCTTCTAAACTTGAAATCTAGAATCGTCTTTGCTTTCTCTTCCATTTTATTTTTAACTATCATTTTGGTCAATGAGTGCAGCTCATCTTAGCTGAACTATCTCCCACATCCACTCTACCATTTCCATGAGCTACTAAAGCAAAGGAGACAGGAAAGTTTGGAAACAATATATAGATAGTTAGAGGGGTGAAACAAAGGGAGAAGGTTGCTATCATGGAAGTGATATTTGAGACATCAAAAGGTCAAATAAAGAGTCCCAGAGAATATGTTCAATGACATGAAAACTAGGACCTTGTCCAAAGAGATAGAACATCTGTCACCCAAGGAGAATGATACTCACAAAAGGATGAAGGCAGGTAAGGAGGAGAGCTTAGACTATTGTACACTATTGCACGTAATATTATGTTTGCATATTAAGTTGGTTGAGGAAGAAAAATGTAGAACCGTCTCTTATATTCAAAAATTGATTCAGTTGAGTATAAATTTCATGCATTGAGTGATCTAAGATAAATAATCTAGTAGAGACAGCCTCTTGAAGTATATATTTTGACCAACAAAAGAACCAAAAAGAGTAGTAGAAGTTCTATCCTCTTTCTACATTATTTTTCCATGCAAGAAATCATTTATTTGAAAATTAGAATGAAGTCATTCTCATAAAATTTGTATAAATGCAAATTTTATTCAGTCATAGCACTGATAGTAAAAGATAAAATAAAGACATAGAAACAAATTAGTGCCTGTGAACACAATTGTATCTGTACACTAAAAAGACCCACAGCGCAGAATATAAAACCATCATCGGTGTCATCCTGTAAGGTGATTTCTTTAGATCTCCTGCTTTCTTTCAGTGTCCTCCTTTATTATGCCTGGTAATCATTTTTGTCACACCTTCAGGAAGCTTTGCTGTAAGTACTCTGTTGATTGCTATGGGTTACATGTCCCCATCCTTACCCATAGTTCACAGTATCTATACACATTTATGCTCAGTGTAATGACACTTGCCATAGCCACTATCACATTGATCACCACCATCAGCCCCATTATAATTCCTATGTCCTTGATCCCAGCAGTAGTTAAAATTCTTGGTTTCAGTTTTGTCCCTGAACTCATCTATGACCCCCAGCGTCACCTTCCAGCAGGAGCAGCATCCCTTCCTCGTTTTTCTTGCTGGTAATGCTGCCTGTATACACCTTGCATTGTACAACTCTGAGCTGTACTTGCCAAAGTGCAAATTGGGATTGCATATCCACTCTTCTCATGTTGTGGTGACTCCACATAGCTGAAAAGTGAGGAAAGAAATGGTTATAAAACATATTAGCATTAAATAGTTTCTGGGAAATGAAAATCAGAGTTGCACAACTCAAGCCATATATAGGAAGCAATAACAACCATGGAAAGGAGGAAGGAATGCTGTTCCTGCTGAAAGGTGACTCTAGGGTCGTAGATGAGGTCAGGGCAGGGACAAAATTGAAACCAAAGACTTAACAACTGCTGAAGTTGAGGATTGAGAGGATGTGCATTTGAACTTTCAAAGATACTGGTACTGATGATAAAGATTTTGGTAATGAAAGAACATAAATATACATATAAATCATAATGTAAATATTTTTGGAGATAGAGGTTTGCCAAGAGGATCATGAACCACAGGTTGTGAACCATAGACCTTGCCATTCTGATATCACAAACTGTTTCTAGATCCCAACCATTGTTTTCTTTTGGTTTCAAATATTGTTTCCATTTCCTTTGATTATCAAGTATCTACCAAAAACAAACAGTTTTTAAAAGTCAAACAAAAATCTCTATTTCCAACTTTTCCTAAATTATCTAGAGACTTCTCTGTGAACCAGTATTCCAGAACAGCAACAGTCAACAACTCAGAGTTATATAGTCAGTTTATTTTGTAAGGTCCAACCTGGCTTCATTCTTCAGTGACGTCCCTGGACTGTCTCCTACAGTTGGCCCACTCTGACAGCCTACAGAAGAACAGTGTGGACAATACAGAGATTAGGAAAACCTTGAAAGCACCGTGACAAAAGCGCCACTCAAAACCCATGACTCACCTACTGGTGACAGGGACATGAAAGGACAAAGAGGAAGGAGGTTTTTGTGGTTTGCTTGCTTGCCCTCATTCTCATCGGCAAGTTCATGTATCCTTTTCCTGAGGCATTCCTTTGCTGGTATTGTAACATATCCCTCCAGGATTGCAAGGTAAACTGAAGACCAGCAAGTCTCTAGGAATCCTCTGAGACTCCAACACTAGACTGAGACTGCCAAGCCATCCAGTCTCATGAATTGAGCGGCTATCGGATTCTTGCCCTTTCCCTTGGGAGACAGTTATTGCACTACCCCAACCAGTTCTGTTTCTTCAGAAGAATCATGACTTATAAACCTTCCCATCATGATTGATAGTTTCAAACCATGAGCCATCATAACAATTCCTCTCAAAAAACAAACAAACCAACAAAAACCTCGAAGGAACAGCTCCAGCAGACCATCTTTCAACATGGATCTAGTTTGCAACTTATGGAACTCTGACACTGTACAATGTGGCATGTTACTAAAAGTCTTCATAAGCAAATATTTTCATTCTCAGGACTTTTTTTTTTATCTGTGTGTAACATTTGACAAGTCTTCCCAGCTGCACTTATCTAACCAGTTACGGTAATGCCATATACCTTCATACATTACAAAATTAAGTGCAAATACATTATTCTTATAATGTTCTTGCAAAAAAAAGAGAAGGCTGGAATTAGTCAAGAGTCAGAGTGAGTTAGAAGACAGAGGGAATATGGACAGTTAGAAACCACTCCCAGCAGGACTCCAACCATTTGGGGACCCCAGTCATCTTGGTAAACACTCATGGCATCAGTTACAGACACACCATGGATGACATCCTTCTGCTGTATTAATTTATGTGAAAACAAGTCACAATATTAACCCTTACATCACTGTTGCTCTCTTTGTTCTATAATCATTTTAATTCACACACCCCTTGATGTTTTTATTGGTAACTGCTCTTGGAATCCCTCCAGCTTCAGGAGATTATCAATGGCTTTCTAATAAATGTGTCTTGGTTCCATCGACTTCATTCCTCATAGTCCACAGAGCATGATCTCAGGATTATAGACAATTATGGTAGTTTGGGAACTCACCTGGGATTGTATAGAACACAATTGTGAGTGTAGTATTAACCATCCTCTTTTTCTCATATCCTGTTACCCAAAACCACACCTCTCATATATCATAGACACTCATCTGTCATGTAAGAGCACTTAGCATGACCGCTGTCCTTACAACGCAGATGTAAGGCTCCACATGACCACCTCATATCAGTCTCCAGATCTCCTCTTTGGGAGGAGCCAGCAATGTTGGTCAGTTGCCAGCACACTTTCCGTTCTGACAGATTTCTGGATGAGAGGGACTTAAGAAAGCCATGGGGCAACTGAAAGGTCCTGACTAATGGTGCTCTTCAGTATATTCCTAGTGGTCTCTTGGCCAAATTCAAACCCCAACAGCTGGAACAACTATTCAGAAGAGAGGTCTCCCTTTTCTTTGAATTACTGCCTCTGAGATGAGGAATATCCTGATGAGATTTCCCCAGGAATCTGTCTCCTAGTGGCCTAGATGAATTTAAATGGAATGTCTCTGTGATATAAGTGCTGGGAACTTGCTCTGTCATGAAACTAGACTCTCTTGGTGTGGACAGATCTCTCCTCTTCCCTTTTTCAACAAGAGAGGAATTTAAGGCATTGAATTATTAAAACATTCTTGGCTTGGCACAGCTTAACTTTCTGGAGTGCCCAGAGGGTAATGGAAATGGGGTATCTCATAGGTCCCCACCCACAGGGAAAAAATTTACCCTGAGTCCCATCACCATAGACAATACATAGGACATGGAGAGAATTGCCATATCCCCACTTCCACTTAAGGCAGAGGTGACTTACTTATTAAACTTATTATATTGTCATTGGGGAACATACACATTACCGTGGGTCCCTCCACTATAAACTGAGATACTTTAGACTGGATAAGCTAAATTCCTGAGCTAATCATTGAGAGGCTTCTGGGAATTGCCTTTATTTTTACACCCAGTGCCCATCTGAATCAAAGGTCCCTCAAGCCTTTGGGCAACCCTCAGGAGCCCCTCCTACAAGCCCTTCCTACAAACATTCTACCTCTGGGCTGAGAAAATTTAAAAGCTAATATTTTCAGATCTAATTAGAAAGTCCAGGAGTTTCAACCTTAGGCAGATCTCTGATAATGCAGTGATGTCATACTGGCAGGTCCAATCTATGGGTCTTCTTGTGGTTCTCCAGGACCCAGAAAGGGTCCCTGTCATGGTTCATGCAGAGAGGAAGTCGAGAGATGCTCCTAATTTGACTTAGAAAGGGAGTAAGTCCCACCTTTTCTCCTTTTCCATTTTACAGATAGGCACCTCAGAGTCAAAGACCACTCCTGCTCCTCCACTGAGGTGAATCCTTAGGAAGTAGGACCAGTTTGACCCCCAGACACTGAAGAAAAACTGGAAGATGTTTTCCTGCCATCCAGTTTTGTCAAAATACCAACTGTGAGATGAAGAAAAGTGGCCCCTAGAGGGAAGTATCAATCATACTATGTTGCATTTTGATTTGTTTTGTCTAGAGGAGCAAAAATGATCTGCAGTTCCTCACTTACAAGCTTTCTTTCTTTTGAGAGATAAACCCGAGATTTATGTCAAACATGACACAGGGATTCACAAATCCTAACTAGGACTGTGGTTCAACCTTAAAAGCCCTTAAATATAGCCTCTAGGGAGGGGAGGGAATTTCTTCAACAGTAAAGAAAAAAGTCTCAGGGTAGAGAGGAGAAACCTACAATGCCTCCTTCCTGCGCATTGTCTCCAGGAGAATCAAAGCTACAGACTCCTGTAAGTGTCTGAGGCCTGATTGAAGACACACCTGGATACATATGATCCTTTCTGTCTAAGACTTAAGGCGAATTAAAACTGATCTGGATAAATTTTCAGAAGACACTGATAAATATATAGATGTGTCCAGGGATTAGCCAAATCCTATGCTTTGGCTTAGAATAATATTATGTTAATACTTAACCAGCCTTTAACAGAAACAGAAAAGACTGCAATTTTATAGGCTGCGGAACTGTCCTTGAATGAAACATATAAGATAAATTGAGCATGAATTTAATGTCACTGACAGGACAGGGAGGAGATTTTTACACTGCTGGTGGGCAGGTAGTCCTCATGAGCCACCCTGAATGGAATTATAATTTTCCTCCAGGAGAAATAGAGAAAAGCACTTCTTGCTGTATACCTTAGAATAGTTAAAAAGAACCAATACTAAATATTTAAATTACTCCGTGCTGTCTCAAGAAATTTGGGGAGCAGAGGAGACCACTTACAGCCTTCCTAAAGAAACTCAGAGGTGGGCTGATCAAACATACCACCTATGTTGTTAGCCTAAAAGGAAGAGGGTCCTCTTTCTTGTGTAGCTCTTAACCTTACCTAATGCCACCTATTTACAGACAAGATCAATGTGTCATAGTAAATGTCTTCCCTGATGCAGAGGTCCTTAAAACTTTCAACTTTTCTTCATCCTAAGTCTTTGTAAGACAACTTCCTTTCCTTTTTTTTTTTTTTTTTTTTTTTTTTTGTTCCAGAGTTGGCTGACTTTAATTTGGAAACAGCTTTTGGCTACAGACATTTAAGTTTAAGGCACATTCCAAACTACAAGGAGCCCTGTCACTGGCAGGAGATTGGCTTTAATTTCTGCATGGTTTTATGTGGAAAATGGAACAAATGATTTTCTGGCCTTTTTCTAAAAAGGAGTGAGTTTGTCAAAAAACAAAACTCATGACATATTCTCACCAGACACGACAGAACCCTTACAAGACCTTTCCTTTTATCCTAGGAAAGAACAGGATGCCCTGCCCACCTATCACTCTCCTCAGAAACATGTATATAGTAAACACACTTGCATGCATCTGTCTGGCAATGATAGTTAAAAAAAGGTTTCAAATAAAAATTCAAAATCACACGTCTACAACAAAGCTAAGAGTCTTAGGCACAAGCAATGAGGAATGATTGCAGGAGCGAGGAGAGAAAAACATCTATTATGAACAGCAAAAGGCTGTGAGGGCCAGGAAGGCAGCGAGCGGCCTGAGAACTCCAGCCCACCTGGGCCCTTTCAGCACGATGCAGAAGGGACCAGAAGGAAAAGGCTGTGGCTTTAGGAGAGAGATGGTGCACCTTGTGGGTACTGAATAGATGAGGAAAAACTGAAGGATGTTCTTTGGGCCTTTTGGGGGGTCAGTGCCACCAAAAAGGAGGCAGAGGTGAGCCACAATCACTGCTTAGTCGTTGCCACAACAGATCTTCAGTAGAATCTTCCTATAGTCCCCAGAAGTGTCTCCTGTGATGTCATGGTACAGCGACTTGCCATACATCCGCTTATACTCCGCTCGGATATCCAGGAGGTCAAGCTCACTTCGAGACACCATGATTCGAATCAGGTTCTGGTCTTTTGTTCCTGCTCCCCTCATAGCATTGTTCAGCCTTTCAGCAAAGAAGGCAGGAGTGTTCTTGAGGCATTTAACCACAGCCAGCATTCCCCGCTCCAGGTCCCCAGACATCTCCCGGCAGATGCTCTTCTCAATGTCTCGGCCGGTCATCCTCTGATATTCATTGAAAACTGCCACCAAGTGGGCCCGGCTCCAGGAGCACAGAACTGCATTGAACTTGGACTCAACTGTTCCTAGGCGGTTCTCCCCAGCTGCATACAGCTCCTGAACATCTCTCTGGACAAGGGACATGTCCACATTTGTGCTCTCATCACGGTTTCCCTGAGAGAGAGAGATGAGGAGCCTCCAATGACCTATCCTGGTCAGTCACCGGTGCCACCCCCTGGGCAGCAGCCAGTGCCAAGTTACCCAGGATACTCAGGATCCAGTACCGTCACCCCTGCTGTGCCTCCAGCTCAGTTTCGAAACCGAGGTACCATCACAGATGCTTCTGGA
>CAJQZJ010004760.1:13164389-13185832 GCA_907164525.1 Lophiomys imhausi
AAAAAAAAAAAAAGGAGGAACTGTAGAGAGCTGCAATGTGCCGCACCCTAAAGATGGCGCCGGTTTCCGCCTTCCACCAGCCCGATGGTGAGCGCTCTCGGTGGTGAGCAGGTCCATGTTTGGTTGGGACCGCTGATCTGGCTTGCTTCCGCATACGTGGGCCTGTAAGATAGCACCATATGGCTTTACTTGACTGGCTGTTCATATAGTATTTAGCCTGTGGGTTGGGTCTGCCCCATTATTCGGAAGACTGTTTTCAAGGGACCTGAATAAACTGCTGGAGAAGAGCTTTTGCGAGTTGCATCATCCTTGCTGGTCGAGGGGGACGCAACATCTTTCCAATGCTGAAATCTATGATATAAGGAGCCTCCTAGTTTAGTCAAAAGTTAAAGAACAAAGCCATATAATATAATGAATAAACAAAAATGATATAGGATATTTAATGTGGGCAAGAAGTTAATGTCTGTTAATTATTTAAGTATAAACTGGACACTAAAAGGTTTCTTAGCCCATTTAACAAGAGGATTGGGGGAAAAAACCGATATGAGATGAAGGAGGTTTGGGAGAAAGAAAAGGATGGATGGTGTAAGAAAGAGTATTGGAAACAAAGACATCCTCAAAGATAGAAAAGAGCTGCATAAGAGAACAACCAAGCAGGTCCAGAGGGTTACTTCTATAAAAAAATATTGTGTGGCCACAAAAACAATTAATTAATTAATTAATATTGGCTGGCCTGTTTATGCTAGATTCTTCCTTCCTCCAAACCATATCTTGCCATTCAATGACAAATTAGCCATTCTAATTCAATCTAGACATATATCTGTGAGGTAAAATCAAAAGCTCTATAAACAAAATATAACTTGATACTATCTTAGGAGTTAAGAAGAAATGCAAGTGGTAGGAAGAAAGATAGCATCACTTTGTACCATATCTTCTTCATTACAGATGATGTGCTAGGTACATTGCATGCCCTTCATACAATCCTTACATTACCCAGAGATAATTAGCATCTCCACCTTAGAGGTGAGGAAAGAGACTTAGAGAAAATAAATAATTTGTCCACATTTACTCCATTAGTAAGTGAATTTCCTAACTTAAATAATCTATACTAGCTAGTATGGTGGTGCATGTTCTTCACTGTAGATCTCTGCAGACAGAAGCAGGTAGATCTCTATGAGTTTGGGGCCAACCTGTTCAGCATAATGAGTTCCAGGGAATCCAGGAACAGTGAGACCCTGTTTCAAATAAATAAATGATTTATAGATAAAGATAGAAGATAGATAGATAGATAGATAGATAGATAGATAGATAGCCAGACAGATATATAGATAGATAACAGATAGATAGAAAGATGAGAGAGATATGTACATGAAAGGTAGACAGATAGTAAATAAATACCCCCAAGAAAACAGACAAAATAGCCCTCCACTAACTGCTTTGCCTAACTGCCCCTCTCCCACATCTCTCATGAAAAGCCACAAAGGTGGAAAAAATAAGGCTTGTCTTGGAAAGCAGAGACTGGAAAGGTGACAGTTGGGCATGTAGGTCAAAAGACTGTTGAGGAGACTAGAAGTAGTCTCAGGAGTCTTGATGTAATCTTCTGCAGTATAGGAGACTATTGAGGCTTTGAAGAGGTAGAAGAATGTGGCAAACTAATATTTAACAAGTCTTGTGCTCTTTGCCACAATAGTTTTGAACATAGTGCTTGGCACTTTGTGTTATATATCAAATAGCCAACATATAGTCATTACACACATTTACAACATATATTATGGCATCTCAATATATGCATATAATGTGTAATGATATTGTTCCTTAGACATGTCCTTATGTTGAAAATGTTGAATTTAATTTTACTAGCTCTTTTATTTATTTATTTATTTATTTGGTTTTTTCGAGACAGGGTTTCTCTGTATATCCTTGGCTGTCCTGGACTCGCTTTGTAGACCAGGCTGGCCTTGAACTCACAGAGATCCGCCTGCCTCTGCCTCCCAAGTGCTGGGATTAAAGGCGTGCGCCACCACCGCCCGGCCAATTACTAGCTCTTTTAAAATAGTCCATTAATCATTGTCCACCATAGTTATCTTAATATGCTCCAGACCCTCAGAAGTAATTAATTTTATAGGGCTGCACTTCTGTACCCATTTAGCATCCCCTCCTCATCCTCCCTCTTTCACACCCTATCCAGGTGCTAGCAACTATTCCCCTATTCTAAGCTTACAGGAGACCAACATTTTTGCTTCCACCCATAAGCTGGGCAGTAACTGTCCTAAGATGTTATGTAATATTATCATAATTCTTTCTCCTTCTGAGCAGCATCACCTAAAGTCAGGCCACACCTTTTCAGACTACATGTTATCTGACTAAACCCCATGGTACTTGTGAGTTGGACATTAGATCCACAGGCCTAATTGTATCAGGCCCATTTCTAACTCTTAATAGGGTAGAAAGTGCAGTTTCAAATATCTAAGCATCTTCCTTGTCTTTCTGTTTGGATTCCATTATTCTATAGTTACTCCCTCTGAGTTGAAACATGCCCTTCTAGAAACAGGGAAGATGTTCATAAGACTTGGAAACTAAAAATATAAAAATAAGAAAACTTAAAGTCTCAGGAAAAGGCAAGATCTATAAAGAACTCCCTTCTTCACGTTAATGCAAGTAGTAACAACTGAGAGGGAGTGTGGACTCTTTAGAAAACCCTGTTTCTAAGGCTCTAGAAAGTTTGCCAGGAGCACTAGGAATGCAGCTTCATCACCCATGCTAAAATGGGCTTTCTGGTAACACATTTGTCTTTGTGACAATCTTGCTTCTGTGATTCTATAAGTGAGTAATCCCTCACTTATATTTTTGTAAGTAACCCCACTTGATTCACTGGTTCCCTAAACTGGACTTGGATGAAGTTTCTCTGGTCCATTGTTGAGGCTGTATTTTAGTTTTAGTTTTCTGTTGCTGTGGCAAATGGTATGACTAAATTAGGGGGTGAGTTTATTTGGGCTTATGGTTTCAGAGAGAGTGAGTCCAGACTGGTGGGAGAGGAATGATAGCAGATTGCCAGAGGAGGAAACTTAGAGATGATGTCTTCAACCACAAACATAAAAGCTAACAGACTGGAAGTGGAGCCAGGCCAACAGCTCTCAAAGGTTGCCCTTAGTGACATATTTCTACTGGGGACACACACCATCTCCCCACACAGCAACAACAACTGAGGGTGCACTTGACTATAAGGAAGACGGCCCCATGCCAGGTAGTGTAGAGCTTCCTGAACTCTGCATGGAAACTATGCCATCAGGTCCACCAGGCACCAAGTCTATAGGGGACATTCTCATTCAAGTCACCACATCAGGAGAATCAGCATTTTTTCATACCCCCCCAGGAGAAGTCACACAAACACTCCAGTCAATATTTTTAAATTTTCATTCCTTGATGTGTACCCCACCATGAAGGCCCTGGACTGTTACCTCAAGAGTCTTCTCTTTCCCATTGTCCAGGAGCTGTTGGGGGGAATAAGATATACCTTAAACTTAAAAAAAAAGTAAAGAGGATGGGGGGCTGAGGGTGGGAGGGTGGGACTGGAGGGGGGAGTAGGGAGGGGATTACGATTGAGATGTAACTTGAA
The DNA here is from genome assembly GCA_907164525.1 of Lophiomys imhausi. Lineage (NCBI taxonomy): Eukaryota > Metazoa > Chordata > Mammalia > Rodentia > Muridae > Lophiomys > Lophiomys imhausi. The sequence goes on from CAJQZJ010004760.1 coordinate 13,168,006, forward strand.
GAAATAAAAAATAAAGTAAAAAAAAAAGGAAAAAAACAAGTCTTCTATTTCATTACTGACTCATGTCTTTTTCATGCTTTAGCCATACCTCCACTTTTTGAAACAAGACCAGCCTTACATGAGTTCCTTTCCCCATTGTGTTCTATACCAGTGGCTCATTTGTAAAAACAAAACAAAACAAAACAAAACAAAACAAAAAATTATAACAGCAATAACTATGGGACAAGCTCCATATGACAGCAGCAACAGCAGCTTTCAAAATCCTTTGAGTGCTAAAGTCTTATTTGTTTTATGAGCCAACACATGGATCTAGTCTTTAAAATATGAAAGGTTTCTTTCAGCTCAGATTTCATAAAGAAAAAATGCATCTTTAATTAAGATTTATGGGCCCCAGTAGGGCCCAGCAAGAGGAGAGAAATGGCTCAGAAGTGTTAAAACTAACAGTTAAAAACCAGGAAATATGATTAAAGACCTTTAATTCCTCTTGTCTCTTTTGTAGGGCTTCTAGTGGCCCCAGGCAAAAATAAACACTTATTGTCTTTAAAATAGCATTATTCTTGGCATAGAATGTTCATGAATCAAGATAGAACTTGTAAGGAATAATAATATCTACCTGACTTGAAAGAATCCTTTTGCTAGAAATACTATTTAGTTTGATGGAAGGAAAAAACCCCAAACTTCTCAGGAGAAAAAAAAATATGCATGTAAGTATATATACATATGAGAGGCACACCATAGGAATTGACATTCTGCCCATTGACTCACCACTTTGCAATTTTCACAGTATCAAGTCCCTGATCTCCCCATCTTAAGAACTTTCACAGACAATTGTGACAGGTACTAGAAGCTGTATTTTGAAAGTGAAGAGCTTTTGCGAAGTATCAAGTTCAATGTCTGGCAGTGGATATGAACAGAAGTATGATCATAAACCCAACACTTCCTACACGCTGTCCCCATGCTGCATCACTGAGAGAAGTCATAACATTCTGGTCTCAGGACTGTAATGAGAGTGCCATTTCTATATTATGCATAATTTTAATCACTGAAAGGTGTTTTCTAAGGTCATAGTGAAGACACCATAACATTAAGAAATATAGTTTTATACTTGAAAATCCAAATTTTCAAACTGAACAGTAAAGGTACTTTGTGTTTTGATATTGAAAAGAGAACATGAATAAAATAAAATGCAGCTCACTAAGATTTAGGCAAAATATTTCCTCAACCTCCCATTTGAGAATTATAATCAAGAACAAATTCTTCCCAAAACACCTGTTCCTACTACTGCCCAGATTATTAAATAAATGACTGGTTATATCATTGTACATATGAAGTTTTTGGGTTTGGCTTTTTTTTTTGTTTTTATTTTGTTTGCTTGGGGTTGTCTTTTTTGTTGTTGTTGTTGTTTTTTAGGGGGGGTGTTTGAGACAGGATTTCTCTGTGTAATATCCCTGGTTGTTCTGGACTTGCTTTGTAGACCAGGCTGGCCTCAAAACTCACAGAGATCCAACTGCCCCTGCCTCCCAAGTGCTGGGATTAAAGGCGTGCGCCACCACACCCAGTTTGGAGATTATTTTTTTAACTAAAAAGTTATTCTATCTCTTTCTCCATAACTGGATGACGCACATAGAATGGCACTATTTTATGACTTTATATTCTACCTAAAATTGAAAATGCTGCCCACAGTTGACTTGTCAGTTAAGTATAAATTGTTCAAGATTTTAAAATTGCTTCCCTACTGATTAAAGGTATGCCATCTTGATCTAGTAATATCCATTTCAGTGTTAGTATGGGAGCTTTTCCTTCCATAATGCATGCTTTTAATTACTCCTCACTCCTCTTGGGAAGACGCTGTGGTAGAACTCAGCCACCTAGTGGGACAGACGCCAGGGCACTGCCTCACTGGTTCCTCCCAGCTGTACTTTCTGAACAGAACTGCTTCCTACCATGACAAGAGTGCTGCATTTGCTCATAGATTCACACTTGGCATTATGCTATATCGATTTGGAGACTCATTGTCCAGAACCAATTGTGACATCTACAGATCAAATGAGCATCCCAAATATAGTGCGCTGGCACATGTGTGCGCCACTGAGCAAACTCACCAGCTTCTTGTTTGCCCACATGTAGTCATCTCAGAGGAATGCTTCCAGCCAGGCTAGGTCTCACCTACAGATGTGTTTTTTGTTTTTGTTTTGTTTTACCAATATCATATATTTTACATGGTAGTACTTGCAATTTATAATTTGTATGTCATCATAATATGCATAACCTATCAGTAACTGTAGTTAATATGGGTCAAATGTGAAATCTGAACCACAGGCTCTTCTGTTTAATATTTGGTCCTGGATTAGTAGATTGTTGAGACTTTGGAAAATAGGGCCTAGTTGGCTAACACAGGTCTTTAGGAAAAGGTGTGGAAGGCTATATATAGTTCAGCCCTGCACCCAGTTCCTTTCTGCTTCCTGGTCGAAACCATACTAGCTGCGCTCATGTACCCACCGGCCTGATCAATATCAAAAACAGCTCCTATGCATCCCTGAGCTGTTGGACTGCATTCACTGGACTGTGAGTCTAAATAAACCTCCCCTTTCTTAACTTGCTTCCATCAGATATTTTGACACAGGAGCAGGAAAAACTAATACAAGTGAACTTGTTTTGTTTTTTTAAAAAGCATTTATATGCCTTACAGGTGCATTTTTACACTTGTTTCTTTTCCTTATAGGAATATATACCAACATACTTCAGAGACCACTGTCCTAGGGATATGATTCTTTTCAGGCCTTTGCACAGCTTACTGATGGAGAGATGTAGATGTAGAAAGCAATGTGAAATACCTGATATGTCATATAGATACATCAGAACATGTCTCAGACACAATTGTTCAATAACAAAGCACCAAGCCTCAAGTTCTCCAGTTCACGTGCATGTTTTTTCTCTCCTCCACAGGATCACAGAGCAGAAAATCAGATGGCACTTTGAAAGCTTGGATCTGGAACTTTAGTGATTGGCCTTGCTCCTCATTGTGTTAGAAGTGAGGACTTCCCCTCACAATCACTGCTTCCTGGTGCTCAAAAATAGTCATCCTTGGGAACTAGGGTATGCTTCTGAATTGGCCTATGCTTAGAGCAACCCTGGACCCTGTGCATGTCTCAATGGCTGTGTACCATAAAGGGAAGTACTGAGATCCCCAGTTCCTTTCTGCCAAGAGTCGCCAATGCTTCAGTACAGTTTTTTTTTTTTTATATAAGCACTTTTTTTTCTTCAAGTTACATCTCAGTCACAAACCCTTCCCTATTACCCCTTCCTGTCCCACCCTTCCACCCTCTTCCCCCCCAACAGCTTCCCTTTTCAATCCAACCAAATGGTTCTTTCTTTTATAACAGTAAATTCTATACAAAACAGCAGAATTAAATATGCCACATTTATGACAGTTAAATGGCCCAGTAAACCTTCCCAATGTCCAGATCATACATATTTGGCCCCTGACTTTAACCTTCTACCTTCTAACCATCTCCATGAGTTTAAAGTTCTATAACTGACTTTAGATTTCATACTAACTTGCATCACTATTATAACCATCTTCTTAGATCTAGAACGCCCTCTTGACTCCTAAACAACTCAAAGTTTAGCTATGAGACTCATGCTGTCTATTCTTCAACCACCTCAGAGAGCTGAGAAGGATAAATATATCTGATTATATAGGAAGTGCAGGGCCTGCAGTTTCCAATACTAAGAAATGACAAACCAGTGACTACCTGGACAGTTCCCATTTTCTCTCCATACATTCCAGCATCAGTCTTCAGCCTTTTGGTCCTATTTCTCTGACAGACATTTATTGTAGAGCAGGGATTATGAAGGACTTACCTAACCTGTCTTGGCAGAGCTAGGCTGTCGACTTCCCTGCTACCAAGTTTTGTCCTTTTTGGACAGCAGTCTGTCTGCAGTTGAAGCAAGGAGTTTTTACATGCCAAGAGATAGGCTTGCCACTAATTCAACCATCTCACAATGGAGATTCTTCGATGCTTATCTTCTACTTGGAGTAGAATAGGGGGTGCTGTCAGGAGCTGATATGTCACGATATCAAAAAAAAAAATCTTAATTTAAGACCACATCTTTGAATGCCATATTCTGCAGATCTCTTGGGGTTTTTGAAGATGCCCTATCTATCTCTTGTATTTAGATAAGCAAATGTTGCTTGTCTCTTAACAACTTGATTACTGCGTAGCTTAGAGAATATCTGTGATAGACTGTCATAGTAGCTAACAAGGTGACATGTTTACATGACTAGGAGTTTGTTTTTCTTAACTATCCTAAATAGTTTAAGACGGTTGGTATCAAGAGGCCAGAGCTTCACATTTCATTTTTAAGTATTTCTAGGTACGATACCATTAGGAAGTGTTACCTTTAATTTTGTATCAATATACAAAGATCTATTCAAATGTGGCTAAATATACTCTTAATTTTGTATCAATATACAAAGATCAATGCCTATGTGGCCCAATACAATCTTAATATTGCGTCCATATACAAGGGTCAATACCATTGTGGCCAACTATAGTCTTAATTTTGTATCAATATACAAATATCAATACCGACGTAGTCCAATACAATCTTATTTTTGCACAATAAACAATGCTCAAAACCACTTTAGCCAAATATACTACTGATTTTGTATCAATATACAAAGGTATAAGGGCATATTCAATAATCTGACCCTTCTTCTTGGTCCTTCCTGTGCTATGTCTATGTCTCAATTTTCCTCAAGTCCGTGAATTCCTACATAGGAGATAAAGAAGGATACAGAAAAGGGAAAGAAGGAATACCCTGGGTCTAACCTCCAAAACCCATTAAACAGGACCATTTAACAACTTGAAATCTCTTCCCCTAAATAACAGAGTTTTCAATTGTCCTTCAAATAACCAAAAAAAGGGGGGGGGCTGAGAAACACCCTTCCCACCCTCTGGGTATGGGACGTCACTCTCTTAAAATGACTTCCTGCTGATTTGGGTCATAGTAAACCTGTTTGGGGCCTGAACCAAAATGGAAAAATGGTTAAAAATGTTAGTACAATCCTTTTATGTTCAGTCCTTCTGTTCTCAGCTGTTTAGATGTCCTAAGGAGTTTGTAGGCAGAAGCTGAACTTCCAGGCTTTACTGAGGTTCTGGCTGGGGCATTGTGTAGAGCTGAACGGTCTTAGCGATATTGAGTTGTTGTGGTTGTAGGCTTTTGATGGAGACAGCTATTGAGGGAGTCTGTCAGGCTGAATCACCTGGGTCACTTGTCTTCTATTGGTGTCTGATTCTGTTTTCTGCTGAGGTTTCCGTTGTCCAGTTGTCCCTGGGTTCCTTGAATGGATGCTTTGATTCTCCTGGAAAGATAAGAACAGAGCCCTGCCCTAATCCTCACTCAGGGAAAATCACCCTCTTTTTTTTGGGGGGGGGTTAGGTAATATTTCTCCTGAAGCAAATTTGGTTTTTTGACAATATATAAAGTGTTATCTTTCAATCTGATTTAAAGAAGATATTATTTTGTTATTTTGGAGCTAAACCAGCTTTAGTGTACAAATTTTGAGATCTCGAAGGACAATTTGTTTGTATTGAGTGGACCTTTTGTAAGTAGCTTTTAAGCTTAGGTCCTTCCAAATCCTATGTGTGTGTCTCTGCATTCTAATTATTGGGATCAGAGGCCTGTGGTTCCCATCTGAAGGGATTAAAGATGTGTTCCACTACTCCTGAATCGAAGTTTTTCTCTATTTAGAGTTTGTTTTGTATCATGCTGACCTTGAGCTCTGAGATCTGCCTGTTTCTGTCTCTAGTGTGTTGGGATTAAGGGTGTACTCTTCTTGAATGATGGGATTAAGGGTGTGTACCCTCACCACCCTGTTCCATGTAACTCTAGAATTTATAAGTCCACTAACTCTATGGTGCTCCTCCCGTCTCTGCTGAAGTTAAAGGCATGGGTTAACACCACATTTCTCCTGTATTTTACCTTAGCTGTACGTTTTCTCGACAGTTGGAGGTTTATAAAACCAGGTTGAACAGCTGTATCCTTTATTTTATTTACAGTGTTTTAACGTTGTTACCTGCTTTTTTTTAATTAATAAATTTATTTGTTTATTGCTACAGGTTACATCCTTAACATATTGTCCTCTTTTCCCACTTCCCAGCCACACCCTCCCATGCTCTACCCACTGACCCTTCCGTCTTGATCCTCTGGGGTGGAATGTCACTGCATAACAGTCTCTCACCACAGATCAGGAGTCATATGAGGGCCAAGAGCCTCTTCATACACCGGGGGCCTACGAGGCAGTACTGCCAGTGAAAGGTGTCTCCTTGCTACGCGGGGAAAACTAAAAAAAAAAGAGACCCACAGAAACACAAACCCACAAAAACAAAGAACAACAACAAAAAAAAGAGAGGAAAAAGAAAAAGAAGAAAAAAAAGGAAAAGGAAAAAGTAAAAGAAATGAAAAAAAAAGTTTATGTCCGTGTTCCTTTTGGTGTGTTGGTTGTAGTACAGATATCCTGTACGATATAGCTAAAATCCTACTATAAGTGAATAGATGCCATGTGCATCCTTCTGAGTCTGGGTTAGCTCACTCAGGATGAGCTTCTCTAGATCCATCCATTTGGTTGCAAATTGCATGATTTCATTGTTTCTTATAGCTGAGTAATATTCCATTGTATAGATGTACCACATTTTTTTAACCCATTCTTCAGTTGAGGGACATCTGGGTTGTTTCCAGTTTCTAGCTATTACAAATAAGGCTGCTATGAACATAGATGAGGAGACTTCCCTATGTCTCCATGAGGTGTGCTTTGGGTGTATACCCAGAAGTGGTATGGCTGGGTCCTGAGGCAAAGTTATTCCAAGGTTTCTAAGATATCTCCAGACACTCCTCTGGGAGTGCACAAGCCTGCACTCCCACCAGCAATGCAGTAGGGTTCCCCTTTCTCCACACCCTCGCCAGCATGTGCTGTCATTTGAGCTCTTTATCTTAGCCATTCTGACAGGTGTGAGATGGAATCTCAGGGTAGTCTTGAGTTGCACTGATGATTAAGGATGTTGAGCATTTCTTCAGGTGACTTCTGGCCATCAGGTATTCCTCCTTTGTGAATTCTCTATTTAGCTCCGTCTCCCATTTTTTGATTGAATTATTTGATTTCTTGGCATTTAGTTTCTTGAGTTCTTTGTAGATTTTAAATAATAGTCCTCTATCAGATGTGGGGTTGGTGAAGATTTTCTCCCAGTCTGTTGGTTGCCATTTTGTTCTAATGACTGTGTCTTTTGCCTTACAAAAGCTTTTCAGTTTCATGAGGTTCCATTTATTGATTGTTGATCTCAGGTCCTGAGCTGTTGGTGTTCTGTTCAGGAAGTTGTCACCTGTGACAATGAGTTCGAGGGTTTCTTCTACTTTTTCTTCTAGTATCTTTAGTGTGGCTGGCCTTATGTTAAGGTCTTTGATCCACTTGGAATTAAGTTTTGTACAAGGTTACAGGTATGGGTCTAATTTCATTCTTTGCAAGTGGACATCCAGTTGGACCAGCACCATTTGTTGAAGATGCTGTCCTTCTTCCATGGTGCGGTTTTGGTTTCTTTGTCAAAGATTAGTTGGCCATAGGTGTGTGGGTCCATGTTTGGGTCTTCAATTCAATTCCATTTACCCACTGGTCTGTTTCTATACCAGTTCCATGCTGTTTTTATTATTATTGCTCTGTAGTACGGCTTGAAATCTGGGATGGTGATACCTCCAGATGCTTTTTTATTGTACAGGATTGATTTAGCTATTCTGGGCTTTTTTGTTGTTCCATATGAAGTTGAGTATAGCTTTTTCCAGGTCTATAAAGAATTGTGTTGGTATTTTGATAGGAATTGCATTGAATCTATATATTGCTTTTGGTAGAATAGCCATTTTTATTATGTTGATCCTACCCATCCATGAGCATGGGAGATCTTCCCATCTTCTAAATGCCTCTTCCATTTCTTTCTTCCAAGGCTTGAAGTTCTTGTTGTATAGGTCCTTTACTTGCTTGGTTAGAGTTACCCCCAGGTATTTTATATTGTTTGTGGCTATTGTGAAGGGGGTTGTTTCCCTTATTTCTTTCTCGGTATGCTTGTTTGTTGTATAAAGAAGGGCTTCTCATTTTTTTTTTTTTTTTGAGTTAATTTTGAATCCAGCCACCTTGCTGAAGTTGTTTATCAGCTGTAAGAGTTCTTTGGTGGAGTTTTTGGGGTTGCTTATGTATACTAACATATCATCTGCAAATAGGGATAATTTGACTTCTTCATTTCCAATATTTATCCCTTTGATTTCTTTTAGTTGTCTTATTGCTCTAGCAAGAACTTCAAGTACTATATTGAAGAGATATGGTGAAAGTGGACATCCTTGTCTTGTCCCTGAGTTTAGAGGAAATGCTTCAAGCTTCTCTCCATTTAATTTAATGTTGGCCACTGGCTTGCTGTATATTGACTTTATTATTTCTAGGTACGGCCCTTGTATGCCTGTTCTCTCCAGAACTTTTAGCATGAAGGGGTGTTGGATTTTGTCAAATGCTGTTTCTGCATCTAGCGAGATTATCATGTGGTTTTTTTTCTTTCATCTTGTTTATATGGTGAATTACATTGATAGACTTTCGTATATTGAACCATCCCTGCATTCCTGGGATGAAGCCTACTTGATCATGATGTATGATATTTTTGATGTGTTCTTGAGTTTGGTTTGCTAGTATTTTATTAAGTATATTTGCATCTATGTTCATGAGGGAGATTGGTCTGAAGTTCTCTTTCTTTGTTGGGTCTTTGTGTGGTTTAGGAATCAGAGTGACAGAGGCCTCATAGAATGAGTTTGGCAGTGTTCTTTCTGTTTCTATGTGGTGGAAGAATTTGAAGAGTAATGGTGTTAGTTCCTCTTTGAAGGTCCGGTAGAATTCCATGCTAAAGCCACTGGCCCAGGGCTTTTTTTGGTTGGGAGATTATTAATGACTGTTTCTATTTCCTTAGGTGTTATTGGGCTGTTTAAGCTGTTAATCTGATTTTGATTTAGTTTTGGTAGGTGGAATTTATCAAGGAAATTGTCCATTTCGCTTAGGTTTTCAAATTTGGTGGAGTATAGATTTTTAAAGTAGGACCCGAATATTTTCTGGATCTCCTCCATGTATGTGGTTATTTCTCCCTTTTCATTTCTGATTTTGTTGCTTTGGGTTCTTTCCCTCTGTCTTTTAGTTAATTTGGCTAAGGGTCTGTCTATTTTGTTGATTTTCTCAAAGAACCAACTCTTGGTTTCATTGATTCTTTGTATAGCTCTTTTTGATTCTAAGTTGTTGATTTCAGCCCTAAGTTTGATGATTTCCTGCCTTCTGTTCCTCTTGGGCGTGTTTGCTTCTTTTTTTTTTCCAATTCACCCAGCGTAGCTGTTAATTCACTAATATGAGCTGTCACAATTTTCTTTTTGAATGCACTTAGTGCTATGAACTTTCCTCATAGCACAGCTTTCATTGTATCCCATAGGTTTTGGTATGTTGTGTCTTCATTGTCATTGGATTTTAAGAAGTCTTTGATTTCCTTCTTTATTTCTTCCCTGACCCAGTGGTCATCCAGTAAGGAGCTGTTCAATTTCCAAGTGTGTGTAGGCTTTCTGTTGATTCTTTTGCTGTTGAAGACCAGCTTTATTCCGTGGTGGTCTGATAAGATACAAGGGGTTATTTCAATTTTCTTGTATCTATTGAGACTATCTTTGTGTCCAACTATGTGTTCGATTTTGGAGAAGGTTCTGTGGGATGCTGAGAAAAAGGTGTATTTCTTTGTGTTTGGGTGAAACGTTCTGTAGATATCTGTTAGGTCCATTTGTTTTATGATCTCTGTTAGAGTCAATATTTCTCTGTTTGGCCTCAGTCTTGATGATCTGTCCATTGTTGTGAGTGGGGTGTTGAAGTCTCCCACTACTAATATGTTGTGATCGACATGAAATTTAAGATTTAAAAGTGTGGGACCAACACAAAAGTAGGTGCCTTTGTATTTGGGGCATAGATGTTCAGTATTGAGATTTCCTCTTGATGAATATTCCCTTTAATGAGTATATAATGCCCTTCTTTGTCTTTTTTCATTAACTTCAGTTGGAAGTCTGTTTTGTTTGATATTAGGGTGGCTACTCCAGCTTGCTTCCTGGGTCCATTTGCTTGGAAAACCTTTTCCCAGCCATTTACTCTGAGGTAGTGTCTATCTTTGGAAGTGAGATGTGTTTCTTGTATGCAGCAAAAGGACGGGTCTTGCTTGTGGATCCACTCTGTAAACTTGTGTCTTTTTATTGGGGAGTTGAGTCCATTGATGTTGATGGACATTAGTGACCTGGGGTTGTTATTTCCCATTAGTTTGGTATAGGTGATGGTCCTGTGCCTCTTTTGGTTTAGTTGCTGAGGGGTTTTCTATTCCCTTTGTTTTCTTGGTTGAAGTTTTCTTCTCTGGGATGGAATTTTCCTTCTAGGATTTTCTGTAGGGCTGGGTTTGTGGGTAGATATTGTTTAAATTTGATTTTGTCATGGAATATCTTGTTTTCTCCATCTATGTTGATAGAGAGTTTTGCTGGGTATAGTAGTCTGGCTGGGCACCTATGATCTCTCAGGACTTGTAGGATATCTGTCCAGGCCCTTCTAGCTTTTAAAGTTTCTGAGGAGAAGTAAGGTGTAATTCTGATGGGTCTGCCATTGTATGTGACTTAGCCTTTTTCTTTTACAGCTTTTAATATTCTTTCTTTGTTGTGTACATTTGGGGTTTCAATTATTATGTGGCGAGAGGAGTTTCTTTTCTGATCTGATCTGTTTGGTGTTCTGTAAGCCTCTTAGATTTTTATTGGCATCTCTTTTTTCAGGTTTGGGAAGTTTTCCTCTATGATTTTGTTGAAGATATTTCCTGGACCTTGGAGTCGGGTGTCCTCTCTTTCCTCTATACCTATAATTCTTAGGTTCCATCTTTTCATTGAGTCCTTGATTTCTTGGATGTTGTGGGTGAGAGATTTTTTAGCCTTCTCATTTTCTTTGGATGTTGTTCAGATTTCTTCCATCGAATCTTCCATGCCTGAGATCCTGTCTTCCATTTCTTGCATCCTATTGTTGATACTCACATCCGTAGTTCCTGTTATCTTCCCTTGGTTCTCCACTTCCTCTTTTAACTCTGACTGTGTTTTCTTTATTGTTTCTATTTCTATTTTCATGTCTTGTATTGTATTGTTTGTTTTGTACATTTCTTTCTCCAGCTTGCTTGTTTTTGTCTGAAAATCTTTCATTGCTTTGTCCTTTTCCTGTTCAAGCTCTGTCACCTTGACTTGGAGTTCTTTAATGGTATTGTTCACTGTTTTGGCTTGTAAAATTGTGGCTTCTTTGAATTCCTTCATAGATTTAAGTTCTTCTTGAAGCGACTCTATCACTTTCCATAATGCAGAATTGTCATCGTTTTCATGTGTTACTGTTGGTGTGAGGTCATCTGAATTGGATGAGCTAGGATAATTCTGCTTTGTTTGAGTCATATTTCCTTGATTTCTATTTTTTCTTGGACCTTTGGCCATGTGGGTGTGTTTAGCTGTCTGTTCTTGTCGTTTTCTGTGCTTGGATTCACAGGATATGCTTTGGTGAAGGAGTCGAATTGCTTGGCTATCTGTCGTTGCTTACAGGGGGATCTCAGGATCACTGTGGTTTTAATAGCCTGAAGCGTTGTGAGCTGGTGCAGCCTATTCCCAGGTAGTGAGTAATGGTCCGGGATTGTTTCACTGTTCCCAGTTCAGACTTCTCTATGTTGCACACTGAGTGATCAGCCTGTAATGGTCCTGATGGTATGGACCTGTTTGCCCAGGCACAGATTTTGTGGGCTTTTTTTGTCGTTACGGAGGCTGACAGGGCCCGGCTCCACACCTAATATGTCTGGGTTTACCAGAATACAGCTATGGTCCCCTGGCTTCTGGTTTCCCAGTAGGCTTCTCTGCCACAGGCCTGGCTGCTTCCCTCCCTATCTGCTCTGCCGTGGGTGGGCGGAGCTTCGGCCCCTCCCGCCACCTGAGCCGACCTCCTTCCCTAGCTGCTTTGCCGTGGGTGTGCTGGGCTTCAGCCCCTCCTGCCGCCTGAGCCGGCCTCACTCCCTAGCTGCTTTTCCATGGGTGTGTAGAGCTTCAGCCCCTCCTGCCGCCTGAGCCGGCCTCACTCCCTAGCTGCTTTGCCGTGGGTGTGCCGGGCTCCAGCCCCGCCCGCCTGCGCCCGCTTCCCTCCCTGACTGCTCTGCCCGCCGGCCTCCTGCTCCGGCTGGAGCGGCTGCGGATCACCCACCGAGCACCCTGTTTCTTCCTTGTTAAGACTTCAACTATTCTGCTAAGTTTCCTAAGTAGTTATAAGGTCCTCCTGAGGTGTGGGAAGCCCAGTAGGCTAGTTGGCAATCGCCATGTGGCCTTTGATTCTGCCTGCTGTGTGTTGGGATCGATCTTACCAGGTGCCTCTCCAAATGGGAGTTCCCTAATCCTGCATTTATGGCTTCTGTGTCTGCGACAGATGTGGGGAGAGCCTTGCCCTGGGACTTTTAACAGTACCTTGGGAGCTGTGAGTGTTCCCGGAGGGGCCAGACCCTCCAGTTTTTGCACAGTGTCCAACAACTCTGTGTTTTCTATGGCTCTTCTCTCCCACATTCAAAATGCGTCCGTGCAGTTTGCCACCATCTTGCCCCCCCCCGCTTCAGTACAGTTTTATGAATTAAACATGGAAGACAAGGTTAATTTTCCAGGCTTCACATCATGACGTCTTAAAACACACACATACACACACACACACACACACACACAGGCTTACCCCCCCCACACACACACACACTCTTCTCAATATCCTTGAAGTTCCAAACTCCATTTTGATCTGGAAAAATTACAAGGTGTTTTCCTTTTCTTAGTGATAATCTCCAAGAAGTTGAAGAAAGACAGCATAATGTAACAGCATTGCAGAGTCAATGGCCTAGGTCTACCTCTGACTTTGACCTTAAATTGTCAACAAAGATTTTCTAGATTCAAACGTATCTTTATGAAATGAAGAAGTAACTAAGGTTCTGAAAAGCTAGTAAGATAATTCTCACAAGAAGCTCTTCACTTACCTTCAAATGGTAATTGTGATAACGATTCTTAGGATTGGTGCTACCACTGCCATTTTTCATGGCTTGTATCAAACACTATGTATTATCTCCACATTTATTTGTTTCTTGGATGCATTTTAAAATATATGAACAAATTAATATGTCCTCAATAGAAAACAGTTCCCAGTTCATGTGTGTTCTGTACAGAATTTCAACATTTACATTAGTTTCTAAACCACAAGCCAAACAGTGAATATTTATTCCTTCTCAGTAAATACAAAATGACCCAATAATGCAAAAATAAAGAAATAAATAACTGCCAATCACTCAAAGAATAGTTATAGATTTTGGCTTCAATGTTGCTTGCTTTGCTTAAGTTTGCTATGACTTTAATCCACTTGGACTTAAGGTTTGTACAAGGTAATAAGTATGGTTGTAAATTTCATTCTTTTACATGTGGACATCCAGTTGGACCAGCACCATTGATGAAGATGCTGTCCTTTTTCCATTGTGTGGTTTTGGCTTCTTTGTCAAAAATTAAGTGATCATAGGTGTGTGGGTTCATTTTTGGGTCTTCAATTCGATTCCATTGATCCACTGGTCTGTTTCTATACCAGTACCATGCTGTTTTTATTACTATTGCTCTGTAGTACAGCTTGAAACGTGGGATGGTGATAACTCCAGATGTTTTTATATTGTACAGGATTGATTTAGCTATTCTGGGTTTTTTGTTATTCCATATGAAGTTGAGAATTGCTTTTTCCAGGTCTATAAAAATTAATTTACAAAGAGCTCAAGAAATTAAATGACAAGAAGCCAAATACTAGCCGGGCGGTGGTGGCGCACGCCTTTAATCCCAGCACTTGGGAGGCAGAGGCAGGCAGATCTTTATGAGTTCGAGGCCAGCCTGGTCTACAAAGCGAGTCCAGGACAGCCAGAGATATTCAGAGAAACCCTGTCTCGAAAAAACCAAAAAAAAAAAAAAAAAGAAGCCAAATACTTTAATCAAAAAATGGAGAAAAAAGGTAAACAGAGAATTCACAAAGGAGGAATTCCTAATGGCTGAGAGATGCTTGAAGAAATGCTCAGCATCCTTAATCATCAGAGAAATGCAACTCAAGATGACTCTGTGATTCCATCGCACACCTGTCAGAATGGCTAAGATCAAAAGCTCATATGACAGCACATGCTGGTGAGGTGGAGAAAGGGGAACTCTCCTCCATTGCTGGTGGGAATGCAGGCTTGTGCACCCATTATGGAGGTCAGTCTGGCAATATCTTAGAAAACTTGGAATAGCTCTGCCTCGGGACCCAGCCATACCATTTCTGGGTATACATCCATTAAATCCTCACTGAATCACAAGGGAGTTTCCTAATCTATGTTCATAGCAGCCTTATTTGTAATAGCTGGAAACTGGAAACAACCCAGATGTCCCTCAACTGAAGAATGGATTAAAAAACAGTGGTACATCTACACAATGGAAAACTACTCAGCTATCAGAAACAAAGAAATCATGCAATTTGCAGCCAAATGGATGGAACTAGAGAAGCTCATCCTGAGTGAGCTAACCAAGACCCAGAAGGATGCACATGGCATCTATTCACTTATAGTTGGATTTTAGCCATATAGTACAGGATAACTATACTACAATGAATGCACCAAAGGGAACATTAACATAGACTTTTTTACCTCTCAATGAGACACTTTGTCCTAGTGGTGCTGCCTTGTAGGCCCCCAGTGTATGAGGAGGCTCTTGGCCCTCATATGACTGATGAAATGGGGTGGGGGACTGATATGTAGGGACATTCCACTCCAGAGGAGTGTGATGGAAGGGATAAGGGGTAGAGGGTGGGAGGGCGGGACTGGGAGGGGTGGAAAAGGGGCACTGTGATGGAGATGTAACCTGAAGTAATAAGTAAATATTAAAAAAAAAAGATTGCCATGACCTGAAGTAAAATGACAATGGAGAACAGGAATTAGAAAAAGGTTTTTTTTTTTCATTTTTTTATGTTCATGTTTCATGTGTTTCTGCTGTAGTTACCTATATTCCTCCAATATCCTTTTGTTCTTCAGGGAACACACAATGCTAATTTAGGAAGAAAGCTTTCATGTCTACATATGATCATCCTTAGCATTTCTACTTAGGGGCATTTTTTCTTTTAATTAATTAATTTATTTATTTATTTATTCAGGTTTCATCTCCACCATAGTATCCTCTCCTCCTTCCTCCTAGTCCTGCCCTCCCACCCTCTACCCCCTATCCCTTCCATCCCTTCCATCACTCTGGAGTGGAGTGTCCCTACATAACATTCTTAATATGACCTAAGTAGATAGTCTCAATCTATAAAAGCAATCTCCAGGCTCAGAGCCATAGAGACATTCTGAGACACTATTCTGAAAAGTGGTGTCTCCTAGAGATAGACATAGCTGGAAAGGTGAAGTCATTGTGAAATATGAGAATATTAGACATAGTAGAAGAAACAACTAAGAAAGATGTGACCAAGATATTCAATGCATGCAATGGTGCTTGGAAATGGTTTATTTAATCCTTGAAAATGTGCTCATTCCACAGGATATGAGCACAAATTAGAGTAAGAAGTGTATTAATAGCATATTCATACACTGTCTCTGAATAAAGCATTTGAAGCCTAGAAAGTACATTAAATACATTGGTGCATAAAACCCTTAACAGGGTACTGATTCATTAATAACATGTGCCACTAAGTCCGTCCATGATTACAAGCACTGAGACATCCTGAGCCACACACCTCTGACCACCAGTAACAAAATCTGAGTCTCTATGTGTCCTGATTTCACTGATTCTTCTAAATGCATGTTCTCCTTAGATGACTAACTTCCCCTTTATCATTTGGTAAGAGAAGAAGTTACCATATGTCCTTGCTATCTGGTTCGCCAAAAGAATGAAGAAAATGGCTATCCCAGCATGTCTAGTCTCGTACTTAAGCAAGTTAGGCACTGAAATGTCAGGCTTACTCAGTGAGGACACTGTAACCGAACTTTTAAATTATTATTTAACACTTATTTATTTATTACTAAATTCACTTATAACAAACAACAACAATTTCTTAATTATTAATCCTATAAAATCCTACAACCCCTTTAACCTATCCACTAAACCTATTGATAATTATAACAACTACTTTCATAACCTTTTAGAATGATACAGTCTCTGGGGCAGGTCCTCAGTCGTCAGGAATACAGTCTTTGTTGTAGATTCTTTAACGCACTTAGCAGTCCTTTTTCTGGATCTCTCAGATGCAGGTTCGTCAGGGTAGTTGGTTATTGCAGTCTCACCTTAAATAAGGCTTCATGCTTTCTTCTCTGTGGGAGACCTCAGCCGTCTGCAGGCCAACTTACTTCTTTTGAATCAGGAACTCAGCTGCTCTGCCTCAGTCCTTAAAGCCAGGCACTGTTTCCTTTAGGCCACTGTTTGGACAGATCAAACCCCTCTAGGCAAAAGCTGAGCCACAGGGTCAAGTCCTTGGCCTTTTGGTGTCTTGCTCAGGCTTTCTTTGCTCACCAGCTTCTTTCTGCTTCAGGGAAATCTGGCCATCAAATGATGGCCAGCACTTTTTTCAGCAGGACTCTTGGAGCTCTCTAGCATCAGGGGCCTCTTCTTTTTCTGGGCTCCATGCACTGTCCTTAAATAGGAGGAACTCTGTTTCAGCTTAATTTGGGCTCCGCCCACTTAGCAGCTGAAAACAATGTCAGGCCAGATACTTTGTTTCTTCAGGTCCATTAAGTCTTTCCTGTTTTTCTGACTTCAACCTTGTTTTTCAGTCTATTAAGTCTCCTGTTTGTTTCCTGTTTTTAGTCCACATGCTGATAATGCTCTTCATGCCCGGAATTAAGAGACAGTATCAGAAACCCCTATATATTTCCTAAATCTAATTTATCTAACTCCTTCATATCCCCCTTCTAGTAAAATAAAAAATAAATCTACCTAATATCTACATATACAATGTAAATAAATTGTCTATGTACAATACATAAACTAACTTTAAATTTTTATCAATATACATTAAAGCAAGTGTTAAAATAACCTTAAACTTCTCACATTACATAGTTGTATTTACATCTTTTGACAAAAGACATTAAAGCAAACAAAACATTTTAAATTATTATCAATAAACTTACTTTCTATTAGATACAAAACATTTTTTAAACTTGCATCAATAAACAGAATCTTAAATTTCTACCAATATAACAAAATAATCTTAAGCTTTTAATAATAAAAGAAACAAAAAATAGAATGAGGGAAAAAAGAAAATCCTCAAATCCAATTCACAACACATAACATACATCCATTCATCCTAGACGACAACAAACAATCACAACACATAGCATAACACACTCAAAAAACTTCCAACCCATCTTTTGGGAATGGAGTGTAAATATTTTTGGGTACCCTTCAAAAATTGAGATATTGGCCAATTCTCGGGAAAGTTACCTATAGCTTTTATTGTCCAGTCTCTGTAAGATCGATCATGTTTTGGACTAGCGCTTTTAAAAATGATTTGCATGCAAAGTTTTTAAGAAAACAGTGATTGAAGCAGTATGTTAGGTTGAATCTTCTGGCCCATTTGTCTTGTTGTTATTGTCATTCAGTCCTTGGCTCTTAAAATAAATTTTTGCTCTAAATTTGAGCAAATGGAAGGCATAGAGCTAAAACGGATGTCAGAGGTAACCCCTTGCCAGGAAACGAGGGGAGGGGC
>CAJQZJ010004760.1:13186232-13206659 GCA_907164525.1 Lophiomys imhausi
AATTGTTGGTGTTTGTTATAAGTGAATTTAGTAATAAATAAATAAGTATTAAATAATAACGTAAAAGTTCGGTTACAATGTAGACCTCTTTAGACGTAGTTCTTTGTAGTCATTCTACTCTTCGTCATCAGGACTTCAGCAGTCCAGTCAAACAGCGAACACAGCAGCAGGAACCAGCAGCAGTTTGATCAAACAACAGTCAGCAGCAGCAAGCTCGAAGAGTTCTCTGGAGTGTTTCTCTCTAGGAATCTTGGAGAGAAGCGATGAGAAACTAAGTTAAACAAAAGCGATCTTTCTCAATTTTTGGGCTCCTATTTATACCCTGTCACAGTCCACACAAGGACGTTTTCCAGATGACACAATCCACCCCCACCACCACACAAGGCAGTTTCTAGCTGACAAAGATCTTTCATTCTCTCATGAGTCTGTTATCAGCTGACAAAGATCATATGCCCTCACATGAGTCTGTGCTCAGCAGTGGATAAAGCATTTCCACATCCCACACTTGGGACCAGAATAAAAAAACACATTCACATAACACAATCAAGTTTTTAAAGAAATCAAAACTTCTACTACAATTTGTACTCTACAGGTTTTGCTTTTACATATATGTTATGACTTCCAGTTTTGTACTTTTTTTGGGGGGGATGACCACCAACCATAAAGTTATTTCTTTTTTTTTTCCTTTATTTTTTATTTCTTCAAGTTACATCTCAATCGCAGTGCCCTCCCTATTCCCCCTCCAGTCCCACCCTCCCACCCTCAATCCCCCATCCGCTTCCCTTTTTTTTTCTTTTAGGTTTAAGGTATATCTTATTTCCCCCTACAGTTTCCCCTTTCAGACCAACAAATGGCTCTTTCTCTTATAATAACAAATACAATACAGTACAACAGAGGTAATTAGGCCACAGTTATGAGGGTTATATGGCTTAACGTACATTCCCAATGACCAGTCCATATGTATTTGGTACCTGACTTTAACATTCTACTATCTAACTATCTCCATGAGTTTAAAGGTCTATATCTGACTCAATATTCATACTAACTTGCAACACAATTTTAAAAGTATCTTCTTAGATCTATAACACTCTCTTGACTCCTAAACAACTCACAATTGAATTATGAGACTCTAGCTATCTGTTCTTCAACCACCTCAGAGACCTGAGAGGGATAAATATATCTGATTTTATAGGAAGTACAGGGCCTGCAGCTTCCAAAACTAAGAAATGACATACCTGTGGCTGCCTGGACAGTTCCCATTTTCTCTCCATACATTACAGCATTGATCTTCAGTCATTTGGCCCTGTTTCTCTGACAGACATTGATTGTAGAGCAGGGGTTATGAAGGACTTACCTACCCTGTCTTGGCAGAGCTGGGCTGTTGACTTACCTGCTTCCAGGTTTTGTCCTTTTTGGACAGCATTCTGTCTACAGTTGAAGCAAGGGGTTTTTCTTGCCAAGAGGTAGGCTTGCCACTAATTCAACCATCTCACACTAGAGATTCTTCGATGCTCATCTTCTACTTGGAGTAGAATAGGGGGTGCTGTCAGGAGTTGATATGTCTTGATATAAAAAAATCTAAAGTTGTACTTTTATGAGATTCCCGAATGTACAAATGCATGTTTCTCTGTATCTATATACATAGCCTGTGCATTTTCTTAGGCTCATTTTCTTCTGTTTGTTTGTTTTGCCCTATTCCAATTGGTGTATTTTGTTTTATCTCATCATATTTTCTTTTCTTTTATTTCATTATTATCAGTTATAATCTTATTTGTTTTAGACAGAAAGGGGGTGGATTTAGATGGGAGGGGAAGGGGAGAGGAACTGTCAGGAGTAGAAGAAGAGGAAACCATAATCAGAACAGATTGTATAAAAAAGTCTACTGTCAATAAGAGAAAATATAAACAAAAATAAAGTTATAGGAAAAATAGATTAAAAACAGAAAACACAAAAATTATTTATAATGAATAAAGTTTCTATATAAAAATAAGGATGCAGTAGCATAACTAAAATATCCTTATGATTGCACTGTCTTAGACAAACACATATACCAAGATGTTGACACATATACCATCCACGCTAATGCATAAAAGTTAAAAAAGAGGGGGAGGAATTAAAAGCATGGTGGAAGTTTGGATTTCTTTAAAAACATGGTTGGGTTGAATGTGTTGTTTTGCTTTGGTCTCAAGTATGGGATGTGGGGGTTCTTTGTCCACCACTGAAAAACAGACTCATGACAGGGACTTGAAAAATATCATAATGAAAGATTATGTGATGTTTTGCCATCCAGAAACCGTGATGTGTGGTGAACATGCTTTGGTGGAAAACATCCTTTGATGGACAGACTACTGGGAGAGGATCTTGGTCAACAGTAAAGTATCTAGTGCAGAAGGTGTGATGTTGGCCAATTAGAAAATATCCTTGTGTGGATATTTAGGGAGTATAAATAGAAACCCCAGAAATACAGAGGGGCTTTTGCTTGGCATCATTTCACATTGCTTCTCATCACTGCTTCACTTAAAAATACTCCAGAAAATGGTTTTCCAAAACTTCCTTCTGCTGAGACTTACTGCCTTTGCTGCTGAAGATCAAGGCCCAGGTCGGGCTTAGATCACAGCCTCAAACAGGGTCCAAGAGATGCTACTTCTTTGGCTGTCCTTGATGGTGCTCCTCAAAACTGCCACTGGTGCCCAAGTTGACTGTCTTCCAATCGCTGCTGGTGCCTGTTCTGCTGTATGCTGTTTGGTTTGTCTGCTGGAATCATTACGAATTGCCCCAAGGACCTACAACTAAAGCGGTCTACATCTTCTGTCTCTGTTAATATCCTTTCTCTGATACCTCGGTCCAGTGTGTTCAAAGAGAAGTAGAGATTTTTATATAACCACAAATGAATAGTTTTAAAGTGTACCTTCAAAAAAAAAAAAAGGCATAAGAAAGATGTGAGCACGTGAAGAATCAAATACAGTTTGTGACTCAGAAAAGGAATACAAGAAAATTCAAAACAATATATGAAAAAAAATTACATGCAATTCTCTTACATATTAATAGCAAATGCATAAAATATTTTAAATATATGCAATTTAAAACTCATAACAATACAAAAATTTCAATTTCAATAACAAAACTTCTATATGACTAACACTGAAAACTTCAATATATACTGCAAGAAGGTATGGAAACCTAAATAAATCCAAGAGCATACAATGACTCTGTACTGAAATGTTCACTATTGAAATGACATTATCTCACAATTTCCTAAAGACTCAAATCAATCCCAATGAAATTCACAACACATGTATGAGAGTGGATATAAATTAGCAAAGAATTCTTTTGCTACGATAAGAAAGACAGCAGAAAAATTATTTGTAGAAAAAGTGCACAGGATGAATGTCCAAAAATCACATTAACATACAAAATGTTCTGCCACTAGCTATCATGGTGAATCAAATTAAAGACAAAATAAGATGCACTGTACACATGGCTGCAATGAATAAGATAAAAATATCAACTTGTGTGGATTGTTTTGCCAGCTCTCCTAAGCCATGTGATTGTGTTGTCAACAGTCCATCCAGCTTCTACTAAAGCTATCAATTTCATACCCTCATATTTATTAACTCTAAGATTTACACTCAATGAAAAGGTGGATGCTATGCTTAAAAAAACTTCCAAATACAAAAAAATATGAACAATAGTGTTCATTATAGTCCTGTTCTTGGTACTCCCAATTTTTAAATAATTAAGGTCATCAAATAAAGACTGACAACACATAACACATATAATCAATGTGATAAACTACATACTAATGGAAAAAGTTGATCTAAGACTAGATACAATATATGTGGATGAACCTTACAACATTGAGCAAAAGAAAAGTGACTCCTTTAGTATAAATTCAACTATGAATAAATGTATAAATATAAATTAAACATAGTGATGCTATTCACATAGTATTAAAATCAAGCATAGTTAATTCATGATGTTAAAAAGCCAGCACAATGGGCTATGGCCAGCATACCATTAGAGAAACTTCTCAGGAGTTTAAGGTAACCTCCTGCCAGTTCTGGACACTGGAGACATGTACATGCATACTTTGGTGTGTGTGTGTGTGTGTGTGTGTGTGTGTGTGTGTGTGTACATATGAATCATGAAGAAATTCATTAGAAAACAATTCAGGGAAATAATGTTTCTCATTAAGTAAATTCACATCTTTTAAAATGAAGTGTTTTGTAGTAACACACATTGAAGTACATGATCACTAAAAAAAAATCCACATATTTGTTGATACATAAATGAAGCTATTGTTTACGCTGCCACTTCAGAAAACATGCAGGGAATTTAGTACATGTGCGCTTATCTCCCATGTCATCCCAGACTTCTGTCTTCCTGAACAAAATGTTAGCTATCACTGGAGTAAATGTTATTGACAGAAAAAGGTTCTTACAACAAAATTTTCTGTGCCATGAATAACTGAATTGGAATCATTTTTGCTTTTCAATATTAACTAGAATGTATATTTGAACTGGAGTTAATATATCCCATACAGTTAAAATTATCCTACTTTGCAATACTGTCACACACTAATATAATATTGACTTTCTAAACTAGCAATATACTTTATAGAATACAGAGGCTGTTATTGCCTTTGAAAATAGCATGGGAAAGGGAAGCCAAAAAGTGTTAATAGAGGTTAGAGCTAATCATACTGTCAAAATCAATCAGCTTTGTGGCTAATGACAATACAGAGAATGTCTATCGAACTCTGGGACTTTGTAGCATTCTGCTTGTTCTGAAAACCCTCCCTGTACCATCCTCCATGTCATCAGAATCCTGAGATCTTCTATATTACTCAGATTAAACATAATTCGCAGAAGTCATTGAATTAGTGATCATCCCAACAAAATGAAGTTGTCATGAACTAATGCTTCAATCTAGGAAGAAAGGCTAAGATTTTATAGAGGTTTAGGTTTTTTAATAGGAAGCAATGCTCATGTTCTGGGCCAAAGATATTTTCTCCATGGAATATAAACATGACTTAACTATTGATGTCTTCCTGTAGCTTCTTATAAAGTCCAAGCAGTAACATACTCAGTTCTGTGCACTTAATAGGTTTGATTACTTTCTTCTTAAAAGACTGACAGTCAAAGACCGTAGTGCTCTGTAGGACACCTACAAGGAGAAAGGAAATTGAAAAGATGAAAATACAAACACTGTCTGATTTCAAATTTTCTTAGGAACAGCAGTAAGGGAGGGGAGAAGAGGGGTAAGAGGGAGGAGAAAGAGAGAGACAGAGAGAATATGAATTGTTTTCTGCTTATGTCCACCCCTCTTCACATGGCATTGAGGTTAACATCAAGACTATAATAAAAGATACAGAATCCTTTTCTAGACCAAACTTTGATTATGAGGACCCAGGAGTTGTAAAACAATGTGAGAAAGAAATTTATTGTGTCCGTTGAAGCTGGAATTTACAGCAGCCAGAGTCACCTCTCCCCATATTTGGCAAAGCAATGCAAAGCTGACATCCAATCTGCAGAATAATCTCAACTTTCAGCACTGTCTCTAGACAGTTTCAGAGCTGCCAAACTGCCTTGATTCCACGTCTAGGGAAAGTTCTTTAAGCTAGGCATTCTGCTAAGTCCTCTGATTTAATTCATCCTGAGGAATGGAGGTGGGATATGTAACATTTATAGGGCACAAACTGTTGTCAAAATAAGCCCGCTCACCCTTCCTTTGTAAAGAGTCATTTGTAGAAAGGTAATTTTCTATTAAAATGAAAGCACAAGAAAAAATAAAAACATACCATCTTCCTTAATATCTCAAGTTAGTCAGCTCTGTACACTGGACTCACAGATACACTTAGCACTGAAAACGTATTCAATATAAATGTTAATGGGTCAAAGAAGGACAGAAAATATAATGGTCATAATTTTTCTTGAAAGATGGGATTGTGTACTAAAGCCAAACCACTCAGTCTTCTAGTAGTTTGGTAAGAAAATCATTTACAGACAGAACTCTTATACCATAGGCCACAGCAGCCATGGGCATCAACAAGATTATCTCTCACCCCAATTCCCCATCATCATACCCCAGAAAATGCATTAGCATTTTAAGGAGTAGTGGAGGTTTAAATCTCTCAGTTAAAACATAATTTTAACTATGAAAATCAAGAAATTCTCTCCTTTAGGTACAGGTAAAGCAGAAATGCCCACAAGAGTTACAAGTTTTAGTGTTCCTTGGAGGCGTGGTGCTCAAGATTATTATCTTATTCTTTCCAGGATCCAGGAAGCTGCTTCACTGGTGCTTGTGGAAAA
This sequence comes from Lophiomys imhausi, assembly GCA_907164525.1. Classification (NCBI taxonomy): domain Eukaryota; kingdom Metazoa; phylum Chordata; class Mammalia; order Rodentia; family Muridae; genus Lophiomys; species Lophiomys imhausi. The sequence continues at coordinate 13,192,544 of CAJQZJ010004760.1, forward strand.
TGTTCAGGTCTGAAAATGATTTTGTGATGGACAAGATGGGGGCCAACCACAGAGAAGAAGGTCAGCACACAGTTGGAACCACAGGCTTACCCCAAAGACCCTGTGAACTGAAACTGATCATTTTCTTCCTCTTTCTGGACTAGAGAATGAAAAGTGAAGAAAGGGAAGATGTGAGGTCCACACAGAGTAGGAGGGAGTATGAACCCTCGACTTCCCTTTACTGCCTCGGAACATCCTGGTCCTCCCTCTGTGTGCAGGTCCTGGCTGCTGTCCCTCCTCAGGAAGACCTGAAGCTGTTGCCAAGAACCCTGGGAGGAAAGCAGACCCCTTTCTACCCATTTTCATGAAGTTGACCTACTAAATACCTTATTAATCAAGTCTAATTAAGGTCCTAATTCCTCATATTTGATGCTTTGAAGAATCAAATTGAAAAAATTAAGTATAGAAATATTTTTAACAAATAAATTACCAACTACCTTAAAGACCCATTGTTATGGTTTGAACATCCCTGTCCCACCCAGATTCATAAGTTGAACCGCCTCCACTGCTCCCAAGTGATGGTATTAAGCAGTTGTGCCTTTGGGGGATAAATAAGTCTTGAAAGCTGTGGGAATAGGGATCTTATCAAGAGATCTAGGAGAGTTTGTACATTACTTTTACTTTGGAAGGGGAGTAATAAGGTGCTATCTGGGAGGTCTAGTTCTCAGCAAATACTGAAAGTGCTATCACCATAACCTTGAACTCCAGGTTCCTCTACAGGTGTGTGTAGTGAAATTTTTGTGTTATAGACAGCCAGATGTGGATATTTGTTAGAGCAGCATGAATAGACCCAGCCAGACTTCGGTGTTTCTACATTGAATCTCCATCTGTTCAGGGTCCTGAATAGACCAGAGCTCTGCAGACTGCTGAGCCAAATCAAGATCTCAGACTCCAAAAGCAAACACCACACAGTCTCCTCTGTCTGTAAGAAGATTGGACTTGAAATCTCCAGCCTTATGAAAAAGATAAATGATATTATTACCAGTTCTGCAGAGAGTAACTGTCTGGCTTTAGCTCATAACACTTCACATAATCTTTTGAGTTGCAACAGTCATGCATCAATCTTTCAACATTAGTTACTCCTATAAATCAGTTTTCCATCTGGGGCTATTGAGAGCACATCCTCCTGAGTGTGACTTGACTTCCACATATAGTGTTCCAAGCTCATACCCAGATCTAGAGTCATTGAGAGTCATCTCTGAAGCCTGGGTGACTCAATGTAAGCCCTTGGTAGAGAAAGAAATATCTACAGGATTTTTCAATTGTTTTATTGATTCTGTTTGCTTATTTTTGTTTGTTTGTTTAAAGAGATGTTCACACATCCCTTTCCTCTTCTCAGGAAGTCACTGAGAAACTCCACTAGAGTCAGAACACCAATAATTATAGAACAAGTTCTCTGAAGGACTCATAAAGAACTGTGGCTGTATCAACAAGGGTTTCTTTTCAGGGCCTCATCAGGGCTAACTTGTGGGACAAAGTTAGCATTAGGACCACTTGACAAAGAAAGTGGAGTGGGATTATGTTAATCAGTGTTCAGTTGTAGAAGTGAACCATCATGAATATTATAAGATAAGGATATAAGAATTACACCTGATATGATTGAAAGAGTTATAAGGGAGGTATAAGTCCAAAACTGAGAGTAGATGCATCAAAGAAAGTCATTGAATAGCCATGGTATAAATAGATGAGTTTACAGGGAAAAATTATAAGAAAGATGAGATTTAAATTGAGTCTCAGCAACTTTTTGGTTAAGGGTAAATAGAAAACTCAGGGTTTTAGCTACTTGTACTGTATCTTAATTCTATCTATATCTTTGAAATACACAGAAGAGCTTTTTACATTTTCTTATTTTTTATTTATTTTTGTGTCCATATGTATGCGTGTGAGCATTTGCCATGTGGAGATCAGAAGACAACTTGAAAGAATCAGTTTTGTCCTCCTCCACCATGTAGGATCCAATATAAAATTGTAGCATTGTGCTTTTATTCACTGATCCGTCTTGCTGTTCTGACATGGGGGAGTTTTTGTTTTTAAATGTTTTTACTTTAAAATTTTTAATTAGCATACAAGCTATTAGATATTATAATACTTTCATACAAAGTGTTTTACTAGGTTCTCCCTCATACAGTGAAGTCTTTAGCAAGCCCCTGTTTCTACTCTATTGTAAGTTTCTTAGACACAACCTAAGGGCATAGTACCTAAGTGCGAGTCATTTATTTTTCGGAGCTTAGATGATTGAAATCCACTTGATGTATTATGGACCATGGCTAAGCAAGGTGCAACAAAATGAGACAGTCTCTCCTCATTTTAATGTTTTACAATAACATTTAGCACCAGTGGGGCCTTTTTAAGTTCTTAGTGTTAACATAAAAGATGTACTAATGACTTACTTACCAAAAGAAAATCCCAAAATACAGTTGTTTGGCCCAACTCTAAATAGAAAGATGGGCACCTAGGGCTCTATTAGTGCCTCTGTTGGCAAATACTCACACCTATGCCACCTTAGCTCGCCAAACAGATGAGGACCGGCAAAGACTTCAGAGAACTCCGACAATGTTCTTCTTACACATCTGCTTTGGGGACTCACAGAGTCTTGGGGTGATGTCTCTGCCCTGTTTCAGTTTTTCCCATCAGATGGAGCAACAGGCAGTATGTGAGACACAAATATCCTTTCATATTTTCCACCCCTTATATGAGAACCTTTTACAGATACCTCCCTAGAGTGTGTTATGACCAGCAAGCTAATCTTCTTAATTCATTTCCACCTAGGCTACACCCAAATCTGTAGCAATAGCTCTCTTAAAAAAATAGAACACATAAGTACAAAGTCATCATTTCCTTGACCTAGAAAATTTCTCTCATCGCTGTTCTTTACACTGTTTTCAGTACAGTCATTTTCTTAAACATTCACTTATTATATGGTGTCACTACCTTGAGAAGATCCGTCCTTTTGCCCTTACTTCTTTGGGAATAGAGATTTCAGAAAGCCATGAGTAATGTTTGTTTGCTCAGTAGAAGGTATTATTAAAACAATCATAAGTGTCATGGAACTCTAAATTCATTATTAAAATTTGCAGTGATGCACTGAGGAATTCCCATCAGAATATCCAGTCTGTTTTCCCATACCTTGCTATAATCTGCACTATTATTATCCTTGTTAATAAATAGTATTTGGTCTAAATGGGTTTGAGTTATGAACACATATCTCAAGAATTCTTGAATATTCTTCTCTTGCATTCCTTTGAACTTCACACTATGCTTGCAAAGCATCCTGGCTTAACCTCCTAATGAGAAAGAGACATATAGTCTTGTCACCTCTATGGCCTGCTTACAGTCTATCAGTACCCAAAGATATGAGAGAAACTCAAATAACTTAGCTGAAAGCTTACTTCCAGGTGATTGCAGAAAAATGAGCAATGAGCCTGGCCCATACCAGAAGAGTAACTCAACTTGAAAAAGTGACATGAACTGTGCAAAATTTCAAGATAAACTTGTTTACATTTTAAGCCATTATGTCTGGAATGACCAGCTTTGAAAAAGGGTAACTGATACAGAGCCATATACATGCTCCTTATCTGAACATATATTCAGAATTTTTTCAAGTCTGAGTTTATTCATCCACTTCCATGGAATTTGAGAAAAGCTCTGAAGGTACCTCAGTTCATGAGCTTTGGGGATACACAGTAACCAATTTAAAACAAGCATTTTATGACATATATCAATGTGATATTCATTGATTAAATATTCATGCCTGCCCGAGTTACCTACTATAGAAAGTAGATGCTTTTTAAAGTAAAGATAGCTATATTCAGAAAGCAACATAAACTTATTCATAGCCTTAATTTCTTGGGCTAAAATTACTCTGTCGTAAATACACAGAAGTGTGTGTGTGTGTGTGTGTGTGTGTGTGAGAGAGAGAGAGAGAGAGAGAGAGAGAGAGAGAGAGAGAACCTCAAGTATGTTAGGCAAGCACTCACCACTAAGTCACATCCTCAAGGCATGTTACTTTGTAGATCATATCAGCTGGAAATATGATGCAGCTCAGACTACACTGGGATTCAAGATCATCGTGCCTCAGCCTCTTGAGTAGGTCATTATATCTGGTCATTCCTTAACTTTCCAATGTATCATGAACACTATAAGACCTGCTTGATCCTATAAATCAAGAAGTATAGGACTGGAGCTACAGATCGCTCAGTGGTTAAAAGAATGTAGTGTTCTCAAAGAAGACCTGAATTTGGTTCCTAGCACCCATGTCAGGCAGCTCACAATTGCTTATAACTCTAGCTCCAGGGCATCTGATAACCCTTTCTGGCATTTGTGTGTCAAAGTACATATGTCTACACAAAGACACATATAAGTACACATAATTAAAAATTAAATAAATATTTTTAAAGGAGGCAGACAATCCCAGCCTGTTTTAGAGCCTTGATTTCATCTGTTCCTTATGCAAAACTGTCATCTAGTAAAACATATTATATTAGCAGGAAATTTTTATCCAAAAGTTCACAGAGGATATAGATGCTATGTGTCTTTACAAGGAGTGACAAACACAAGACACAACAGTTTTTTCTTTGCATCAACAGGAAAATTTTAACATGCTCCAGACCACTAAACTCTGAACACTTCCTCAAAATCAGTGCTACCTAAAGTTCTGTGGACTTGGTGTTCTACCTTGTTGCACACATGGATATTGTCATAATAACACACTCAGCATTTTCTACATCATGATCATCACTTTCAAGCTGCATGATAGAATTAGTATTGTAGATGCAATTAGCGTTATGCCCTGCATAATGAAAATAATCAAGATTTTCTATGCTAAATTGTAACAAGGAGTTTATGTAGTCCAATATAAGGCAGTGAAGGTATATTGTGATCCAAGTCAGGTAACTGCAAACATTTACAGGATTTTTGTTGTTGTTGTCCTCATGTGTAAACTAAAAATAATCATCAGGAGATAGCTGAAAGACATGTATGAACTTAGTTTATTCATGTAAAGTGGAGGGTTTTTTTTAAATGACTGGAATGCATGTGAAATAACACCTATATTTGGAAATGATTAAGTGCACAAAAACTCAACATTTTCAAAATTCAATCTATCCTTTAGACAAGCCAAGAAGGCACATTTAAAATCTTTTATCACACCATTCACCTGAATTCTTCCATGTATGCTGTATTGGTTCCACTTTTAATTTTGGTAGAGATTGATCATTACTCAACCATTCTTATTATTTAGCTATCTCTTAACAAGTCGGCAAATTAACATGAACTATTTATCATTTTCTAAGTGTACCTGTTTTAGCTATTTATTCAGGAAAATACACCAAAATCCCACTCATCACCTGACCCATTGTTCTACATTAGTAGAGTAAATTAGCATAGTAAAATTACTAGAAATAACATCAGTGCAGATCTAGTAATTACTTAGAGTAAATGATGCCCACCCATGCAGAACCTACTTTAATAATGATCATAAGCCTTTTAGATGAAGAAAAGGAGAAAAATCTGTGGTATAAAAGTTGGCAACAGAGTTTAATACTTCTTCAAAGATTCCCTACTCAACATTTATTCAGGAATCTTGGCATTTACAATGTTAGGTCAGAATGGTGTTAGAAAACACATTTTTTTTTTCCTACAAGAAATTCTCAACTCGGATTCATTGTTGAACCCTTTATTCTATAAACAAAACTAATTAATTTCTTCAAACAAACTGATATAAACTGACAAATACTGGACTTCTTAAAGTAAGTGAAACTTTCTTCCTGATCATAATTTGTTTTTTTATCTTATGCTCTTGGGTTTAACCAGAATTAGAAGAAAAACAAAGTGAATAACTGTGCATCTTAAATATAATCATCATTCCTCTATAAGATGACTGAGTGAGATTCGTTAAGTCAAGCAGGACAAACAATACTGCTGCTGCTGGCAGGAGTCTTGGCCAGTTTGGAGTTACCTCAAGTTTGTCAAAATCTCCCATCTCTTATTTTTAATGTCCCACCAATTCTTAATGCTCCACCTTCAAGAAACTTGATTGTTATGGGCATACAATTTGAACATAAATTCACTCATTTCAGAATTAAGTTTTAGTTAGGTTTTAAAAATGTGTCTGATGGTATAAGAAAAAAAGAGTTCCTTCAAGATATTAATTAGATCCATATAGTCACATTCATGATCACACAGACTCTTGTATTTACTCCATCCCTTGAATTTAAAACTCTTATGTTCTCCTTACAAATATCCACTTCTTGTCTACATTCTTTATTTCTACAATAACATCCTAATACTCTGATACTGTTGCTACCAAGCTTCTGAAAGACTACCCTTCTACAGGCATGTACTCCAGAAAATGAGGGGCAGTCATATAAATAAGTCTTCCTCTCCTTGACTCATTTTTCACTGTTATTAAAACTGTGGCTACCTTTCATTATAATCACATTAGAGAAACAATCACCTGGCAGTTTCATACATAGAGTTCCATTACTCTGGAGCCATTTTCCACTTTTTACAATCTCAGTGAAGAAATAAAAAGTGCTACAAGTATACAAAGTGTGAGTCATGCATAGAAGCTGAGTTATTGAAAAAACTTGGAAGCACAGAATGAGAAATGACACTATAGATCTTGTCTAAACTTCTATCACAGGAAGTTTCAAGAGTTCCCTGGAAAACTATTGCACTTCTTAAAATTTCTCTAGAGTATATATATTATACCAAATCTCTTCATTCCCAGCAATGAACTAAGGGGTTGTCCAGACCTCATTAACATACTATTATGAGTTACACGTGTGTTTGTGAACTTGCCTGAAGCTACATACAAAAGATAGTCTGTTTCTAATCTGTGACTTTCTTTGACACTTACCTGAAACCCTATACCTTCAAGAAAGCAAATGCTCGAAAAGGATGTCTTTCATGTCCCCTATACACTGCAGGAACACCATAGAAGGAGATAACAGTGATACCAGGCTTGTTGCAAAAAGTCTAGCATATTGGCCTATCACATGATCATTCTCATAAGAACTCTAAATTATGATTTAGAAAGTAGATCCGTCATCCTACACTGCACTGAGTTTATTTCATCTTCCTAAGTCTTACTCACGCATCCCCACTGAAAATAGAATATTTTCCTAGCCACATCCTTCGGCTACATTCCAGTCTATCTTTTTCAGAAGGGGGGTGGTGCTTCAGTCATCCCAGAAATCAATGACATTGATAATAATTTAGTCTTCAATGCTTAAAGTGGTGCTGAACATACAAATTAATACATGGAACATGTTAAATGCCAAGAGAACCTCCTAGGTTAAGACTCTCTCTCTGAACAATATCTGGCTGTGGGTCTGTATCTGTTCCCTCTGCTGCAGGAGGAAGCCTCTCTGATGATGACTGGATAACGCATTGATTCATGAGTAATCATTAGGAATTATTTTTATTGATATTTTTTACCAATAGTGCTTGGTTTTACCCTAGGTCTCTGGGATTCTTAGTCTCTGATTCTTAGCTACACAAGTAGTACTGACTATGAGTTCCTTCTCGTGGAATGGGCCTTAGGTCAAATCAGATATTGGTTGTTTACTCCCACTAGTTCTGTGCCACAATTACCTTAGTATATTTTTTGTAGGCAAGATAAAATATAGGTCAAAGATTTTGTGGTTGGCTTGGTGTCCATGGTTCTTTTTCAGAAGCCTGCAAGGTACCTTCTTGCATCAAAGAGACTAGAACATAGGGGTAAGGGCTCTATGTAGGCACCAGATACACTTCTCCATGTTCAATGAGTTGGGTGGGTATTAAGGTTTCCATCAAATCCCTCCCCTCCGAGCTCAGGAAATCATATAGAAGATGAGGCTGAAGGATTTTAAGAGCCACAGGAGAGAGAAGACACCAGGAGAACAAGGCCCTTTTAACCAAAATGCAAGGAGCATATGAGCTCACAGAGATTGAAACAGCAAGTACAGGGCTTACATGTGTCTACAACAGGTCTTCTGCACATATGTTATAGCTATTATCTTAGTATTTTTATGGGACTCTTGACTGTGAGAATAAGTTAGTCTCTGACTCTTGCATCTACTGTTTAGAGTCATTTTCTCTTGTTGGGTTGCTGTGTCTAATTTCAGTATGATAATTTTTCCTTCATTTAATATATTTTGTTTTGTCATGTTTGGTTGTTATCTCTTAGAAGCCTGTTCTTTTCTAATGTGAGACAGAAAAGGAGTGGGTCCAGAGGGGAGAAGGAACTGGGAGGAGTAGATGGAGGAGAAACTATAATCGAGATATTTCTTGAGAAAAAAATCGTTCATTAAAAGAAAAAACGAGAAAATTGTAGTTTTTCTTTGTTCTTCTATACATACAAATATGACACATTTCATATCATCAGTAAACCAATATGAATCATTACTATAAATATCATTAGTATAAAAGAGAACCTAAGTTAAATTTAACTAGATTCTAGAGTGTTTTGTATTCATACAATTCATCTGGTGTGGATTATAGACTAACATGTTAAATGTTCAGACAAGATGATGTCAAAAGATAACATGAGCTGGATTCCTTAATTTAGAATTTCATATCTCTAACTCTGCCTGACATTATGTACAAATGCCCATTAATTATTACTCTGAAGAGAATATTTAGCACACCATATAAATAAGACAGAGAAGATTTTCAATTTACAAATCATAGCACAAATAAGAGAAATATTAACAATAATTCCAATGTTTTGGTCCAGCACAATGCCAAAAGAAAATGAATTTAAAATCACTTAGCAATGACAACCACGGGTATAAGAGAAGAAATAATGACACTTTGTAAGTGACATATTTTTATTAATGTAATATGAACCTTGCTATCTGGTACTAACCAGCCTATTGTATTATATTCTACCATGAATTTCTCCTTAAGATATGTCTTTTGTGTCACACTTAAAATTTCAGCAAGGAGGAAAAAAGGACAGAAATTATTACTTCCATTTTCCAGAAGTGAACTCTAGATCTTACAATCAAAGGCACTTGATTCTAAGTTGGAATAATCACAGCTAAGAAGCTGGTAACTGGAAGAAGCCAGACCAGAGCAAAGGCTTCTGTGACACACATTCCAGGAGTATTCTGATAGTACATGCTATAAGAGAAGGAACCATATGTTGGACTGAAAGGGGAAACTTCTGGGGGGAAGAGGGTGGAAGGGCGGGATAGGAAGGGGGAATAGGGAGGGGTTTGTGACTGAGATGTAACTTGAAGAAAAAAAAATAAAGTATTAAAAAAAAAAAAAAGGGCTGGAGAGATGGCTCAGCCGTTAAAGGCTAGGCACACAACCAAAAAAAAAAAAAGAGTAACCGGTATGGCCTTGGAAGGCGTGAAAGTGACTGTATTATAACCCATCCCTCCATCGGAATCTGATAACAATGAGGAGTCATTTGCCCTTTCCCATGTCTGCCCTTCTAAGCCAATGTATTGTTTCATAGGAACACACCCAATTATTGGCTTACTGTTTGCTTGATGACTCAGGGCTTCAGCTACCCCCAGAGCAGAGGGGATTAATGGGGTGGAAGAGAAGTAACAATGCTGATCTAATTCACAGGTGTATAATTAGCAAATTAACCATTGTAAAGTGCTTTTTTAAAATATGTTATAAGAGCTAATTAATATTGCTACCAAAAGTAATTTTGCATGCGATCTCACATCAAGGTTCCCAAAGTATTTATCAGACACTCCTGGTGCTGCCTACCTAAGATGGCAGGTTAAAAATGCTTGCCAGGTATTGTACTCACTGTTTCCACATGTGCTTTTGCTATCTTTGAATTTACTTTTTCATTGTTTTTCATGCCTTAACTTCACACTAACAATAAAGGAAAGTCGGGTTTGCTTATCGGTATTTATGCATACCAGTTTTTTTTTTTTTGTGTTTTACAATCACCTTCCCTTTGTGTCTGTCCTAGGAACCAAAGGACAGTAACTTTGCCATATTCCAGTGACTATTCAGGAAAATCTAATAATACAGTAACACTCATACTTATTCATCCCTTTTAATTTTGCAAAACGTTGTTCAAGCTACCCTTCCATATGAAGTGTATAGAAAAGACAGGTCAAAACTGGTCACTATGGACAATAGAGGCAACTGATGCAGATAAAAGTAGAATTCTGATTAAGACAAGGAGGCATTAAAAGAACCAGTCCCACAGTTACAGGTTAACACTGTGCTTGATACAGCATAGTCTCTCAGTAATATTTGCTCAATTAACAAATGTCTGAACAAAATGATAAAAAAGTGAAAATGTGTTCAACCACTCCAGGATAGTCCTCACATTCAGGAGTATTTGAACAATATACAATGCCCTCCACAATTTTACTATGTGATTTTTTTTTTTTTTTGGTTTCACTTTGGGGTTTTTGTTTGTTTGTTTGTCTGTGGCAGTGTGAGCAGAAGGGCATGATTTTATTTTGTTTTCTTGTTGGGTGGGATTGTTCTTGGTTTTTTGTTTGTTGAGAAGGAACTTAAAAGTTGGTGGGTAGGGAGGGGAGCAAGATCTGGAAAGACTCTTGAAGGAAAAGAATATGATCAAAATATATTTAAATTTTAAAATTAGTTCAAATAAAAAGTAAAATAATAAATACTTTCAGACAAATGCTCCATGTCACCATCTGTAACAAAGCAAGTTTCTAGCCTGATAAAGTGTTGTCCACAGACAGAAAGAATTCAAGAGTGAAATAAGTCCTGCCCCCATTTCACCAGCACTATCTTTTAAAGTAGATAGAAGAGTGTCAACAGAAGTCCCCTTCTATGGCACTGATGCCTCTCTCTACATATCTTTCAATAAAATGAGAATTGGATTAGACACTTATCATTATTATCAAAGAGCTTTTATTGAGGCCAATTATGATAACAACTTACATTTGAAACTGCTTTGCCATTTGAAAAACACTGCCCACTCATTAGTCCATTTAATCCTTCTAATAATGCTGGGAAGAATGTGTCATCATTATTCCACATTTTTTAGATGAGGGAAACAAGATAGAAGGTTAGGCAACTTGCTAGAGGTTACATAGCTCATAAACAGCAGGTCTAGGCTGCAAACAAACCTCACAAGTTTCGAAATCTCTGTTCTTTCTATGACTCATATTGTCTTCTAAAAGTAGATGACCCATCGCAGGGAGAACTCCTATAAAATTATTAAATTTCCCATTCCCATCAGCTGCCTCTGCACACATTTCCTAGAGCCCATGTACTACCCGAGATTTGACCTCCCTGCTGATCAACTCAGCAGGCTAGCCCATTGGTAATAGGCATCTATAAACTTGATCACATTTTTTTTTTCAAAGTGAACCTGTGAACCCATTTTGCAGTGTTTTGTATAATATTTATTTCAAAATGAATATTAATACATTCAAATTGTTTCTAGCTATTACAAATAAAGTTGCTATGAACATAGCTGAGGAGATGTCCTTGGAATTTGGTGAGAAATAATCTGGATATATACCCAGGAATGGTGTGGCTGGGTCTTGAGGTAGAGCTATTCCAAGTTTTCTAAAATGTTGCCAGACTGATTTCCACAGAGGTTGTACAAGTTTGCACTCCCACCACCAATGGAGAAGTGTTCCCCTTTCCCACAACCTTGTCATCATGTGCTGTCATTTGAGTTTTTGATCTTCCTCATTCAGACAGGGGTGAAATGGAATCTCAGAGTCATTTTGAGTTGTATTTCTCTGATGATTAAGGATGTTAAGCATTTCTTCAAGTGACGCTTGGCCATTAGAGATTCCCCTTTTGTGAATTCTTGTTTTAGCCCTGTTCCTCATTTTTTTTTTTTTTATTGGATTACTTGGCTTCTTGGTATTTAATTTCTTGAGTTCGTTATAAATTTTGGATATTAGCCCTCTGTGGGATATGGGGTTAGCAAAGATCTTTTCCCAATCTGAAGGTTGCTCTTTTGTTCTAATGACATTGTCCTTTACCTTACAGAAGGTTTTCAGTTTCATGGGGTCCCATTTATTGATTGTTGGTCTTAGAGCCTGAGTTATTGGTGTTCTGTTCAGATAGTTGTCACCTATGCCAATGAGTTTGAGGATTTTCCCCAATTCTCTACTATTAAATTTAATGTGGAAACAATCCAGATGTCCCTCAACTGACAAATGGATAAAAAAAAGCTTTGGTATATTTGCACAATAGAATACTACTCAGCCATCAGAAAAAAGGAAATCATGCAATTTACTGCCTAATGGATGGATCTAGAAAAGCTCATCCTGAATGAGCTAACCCAGACCCAGAAAGATGTACATAGCATGTATTCACTTATAACTGGATTTTAGCCATATAGTACAGGATAACTATCCTACAATCAACAGACTGAAAGGAACAGGAACATAGACTTTGTTACTTATTAGTGGGATACTTTGTCCCAGTGGAGCTGCCATTTAGGCCCCCAGTGCAAGAGGAACCTCTTAGCCCTCATATGACTGTTGTACTGAGAGGGGCTGATATGTAGGGCACCCTACACTGGAGAAGTAAGATAGGTGGGAGAAAAGGAGAAGGTGGAGGGTGGGACCAGGAGGGGTGGAGGAGGGGTTGTGATGGAAATGTAAATTGAAGTAATAAACATTATATATATTTATTATATAAATGTTTATATATATATATTCAAATTGTATCTCCCCAAAACTGGTGTCTGCTTAAATGAAGACAAATAACTAATGCCTGTTCCTGAGAAACAGCAAGGGGAGCATCTAGGATACACAGATACAAAACTGAAGAAGGAGAGATTCCTGGCTGTGAATTACCAGCATTAAGGACTGGACATACCAGCAACTTTTTGTGTAATTTCTATTATTCCTGTATAGTATAGATTTACAACATGCTGTAGTATGTTCATATACCACAATGAATGATTTCTAAAGTTCTCCAGTCCATGCTGAATATGTGCATCAGGTAAGTTCATCTGAGATGAGCTTGATTTCACCCTTCCCAAGAAGAACCAATGGAACAATAGAAATGTTTTGTCTTTTCTGACTAGCTACTTCTACCAACCTTAAGCTTTGTAGGTACTTTTCTGTTGTTATGAGTTGGTGTGTGGATTTTCTGCTCTCATATGTTGCTGATTCTCTGCAACTGCTGAAGTTTCACTTTATGGTGTTAGTTCTTCCTAACCTACTCTCCAATTTGGTATCCATTTAGTTTAAAGAAAAAGTCACATGAGAGGAGAAGTAACTCAGGTTTGAGAATCATTACTGAAAAACAGATATCAAACAGGCTAGGATAGTATAAAAGTCAAGAGAAACAAAGCACAAAATATTTTTCAGGGAAATGTACCTTGAAAACTTAAGACTTAGGACAACTTTTCAGCATCAGCAAAAAATAGGACACAAATGCCAAACAATCCATAAGGAAGACAAACTCTGTACACCAGGAGCAGCCACAGAGAAGTCACTCAAGTAAGAGTCATCACAACCAGTGTAAAAGTCTCTCTACAAGGGACTAACCGGGGTTTTGTCCACAAATTTCTTGGCACAGGGGCCCTTCTACTATCCATGTTTCCTTCCAAAAATAGATGACCCATCTCGGGAACATTTTCAGAAAAACATCAAATTATCCATCACATTAGTCACCCTCATAAGGATTGCCCAGCAGGGTTTCATAATTGCTAAGCTTCTTTGCAGATGGGAGACATTTAAAAATAGATTCTGAGTCTCTGTGTGTGTGAGGGGGGAGGAGCATGTGGAGGTCAGACAACAACTTTTAGAAGTATGTTCTCACCTTCCACACTGTTGTGGCAAAGTCTCCATTGTTTCTTTTGCCATCCTGCATATTCTAGGCTGGCTGGCCAGTAAGTGTCCTTTCTCACCGCAGGAATGCCTGGATAACAGATGTGCATCATCTGCAGAAAGCTCTTTATTTTTTCTTAAATGAGGTTCTGGGGATCAAGCATAGCAAGTAATTTTACCTGTTGAACCAAATCTTCCAACCTGGATGGGAGCATTTAGGAGCTATGAAACTGTCCTTGCATCCTAAAGATCACTGGGGGATAAGTAGGGTGCTGGTGAGTACATGAGTGTGTGTGTGTGTGTGTGTGTGTGTGTGTGTGTGTGTGTGTGTGTGT
>CAJQZJ010004760.1:13206669-13222718 GCA_907164525.1 Lophiomys imhausi
TGTGTGTGTGTGTGTGTGTGTGTGTGTGTGTGTGTGTGTGTGTGTGTATTTATAGGAACGATACAGAGATGAAATTGTTTTCCTTTAAGTTTCTGTCTTGGAGCATAGGAGGCAATGCAGCAGACTCATGCAGAGATATTGCATGACCTGGAGTCTGACGTGGACACACTGATGAGATGGATCTTTAGGATTGTTTCTTAGGTAAATGACTACAAGAATCCCAGAAAAACGAACCTATTCAAAAAGCCTGGATGCTTATTTTTGCTCAGTTCTATCATACAGTAAACTTCCTAGCCAAGAAATTACAAAGGGGTGAACTCTGAGTTCCAGCCAGCAGACTAGAATGGTGTACATTAGGCATGGGCAGACTCAATTCATGTTTCCTGTTTCTTAGACCATCTAGAACAGAATGGTTCTATAGCACAAAGGACAGCAAAACAGCAGGTTGGGAGGAGTCTAGGTCCCCAGAACCCATGGAAGTCAGCACATGAAACACTGTGGTGAGAAGAAATTTACCTCCATTGCATTGAATTAGTAAGGTCTTAAATTATATCTTAAATCACCAAAGACTTCCATTGCTTTGGAAGCTTTGTTTTTCCTTTAAACATTTATTTATTAATTCAAGTTATGTCTTGATGGAGGAGTGTTAAGCATTCTAAATGTTAATTAATTGGTCCTGCTTGCTGTCTGTTACTTACATTGACTCTGATTGGTTAAATAAAATGCCAAGGCCTGAGATTGGGCAAAGACAGAGAAAGGTGGGACTTCCTGAGATTAGAACAGGAAGCCTGCGCTTTAGACAGAGGATTAAAGCATTCCAGCCAGGAGCAGCAGGAAGAAGGAGGCACACACCATGGGTTAGAAAAGAGAACGTCATTCCACATGGCCAGGAACATTGGCATATAGTGGAGAATGGCAGTCCAAGGGGACATATGTATATATGGGGTCATATTTGGGTAATAGAATTAAGAGTTATCTTATTCCTCTCAGGTCTCTGAGGTGGTTGAAGAATAGATAGCTAGAGTCTCATAGTTAAATTTTGAGTTGTTTAGGAATCAAGAGGGTGTTCTGGATCTAAGAAGATATTTTTAAAATTATGAGGCAAGTTAGTATGAAAGCTGAGTTAGATATAGAACTTTAAACTCATGGAGATGGTTAGATAGTAGAATGTTAAAGTTAGGTGCCAAATACATATGGACTGGACATTGGGAATGTATGCTAAGCCATATAACTCTTATAATCGTGGCCTATTTATTTCTGTTGTTTTGTATTGTATTTATAGTTATAAGAAAAAGAACCATTTTTTGGACTGAAAGGGAGAGCTGTTGGGGGGGAAAAAGAAATACCTTAAACTAAAAAAAAAAAAAAAGGAGGGAAGAGGATGAGGGGTTGAGGGTGAGGAGGGTGGAAGGGTGGGACTGGAGGGGGGAGTAGGGAGGGGATTGTGATTGAGATGTAACTTGAAGAAATAAAAAATAAATTATTAAAAAAAAATCACAAAAAAATAAAAAATAAATAAATTAAAAAAAAAGAGTTATCTTAGATGATCTATTTCTACAAATGGCACCCAACATAATTTAATTAATTTTGTTTACATATGGCATCCAACTAAGGCAATTAGAATCCATGCTTATAGCGTGAGAAGGCCCAGCTAAAAGCCGGTTTCCTAGCCAAAAAGCGGGGAACCGAACTCAAATGCATTTCAAAGGTGCAGCTAACTTAACAAAAGCTGTTGCCTTGCAGCAAAGGCCGAAGAGCTAAGGCTTAGCTATCCTTATGTACTAAAAAAACCGGCAGTCTTCTAAACAGAGCTTGAGAGCAAAATTAATAGCCTAAATTAAAAATGGAGGAATTCATGGAATTCATAATGCCTTCAATACTTTTGGATTCCAATTGAGTTTGTTCCTCTTAGCATGCTAATGATTTTTACCCTGACAATTGTGGTTCTGTGTATCTTTTTTGAGAAAGTTCAGACTAGGATAGTCTTAAAGGAAAGAATTTACAAATGGAATGCTAAATTGCCAGCAAGGATAATGAAGGAAGGAGGGAGGCCCTCTCCGATAGATAATACAAAATTGATGACAGTTAGAGCTAAGAGCTCCCTGGGTACTAGGTGCCTGTCAGGAGTTTCTGGTATTGGCCCACCAGTGAAATACAGTCACAACTAGATTTCAAGGAATAATGAACAAAGCTTTAATTGTAGCATGGAATGGCATGGTTAGACATGCCAAGGATTTTGGAATGTTGTTCCTTTGCTTTTGTTTAGATGTCTTTGATTTTCCTATATCAGGAGGTAGAAAGGATATTTTTCTGCTTTGCATTTCTAAAACATAAGAGATTTTTGAAGATTTTGGGCAGATTTCGAATTGTCACTACAGTTCAAAGTTGCTCTCTGGTTACAGAATTACTAATATCTGGGATTTAAGTGAAATATTTGAGCAGGGTGGTACTGGCACACGCCCTTAATCCCTTAATCCCATCATACTAGAGGAAGAAACAGGAAGATCTCTGGATTCTAGACCAGCTTATTTTAAACAATGAATGCATGGCAGGAACTATGCTGAGAAGATAAGGCTACTTACTAAAGACAGTCTAGAATTCAAAAATGAGACATTTTTTCCCTTGATGTTAAAGTTAATAATGTCCATACTGATCTAATGGATAAATACACATAATCTTAAATTTACTTAAAGAGAAAGGGGTCACAAGCCAGTCTCCTTAGGTGTGGGGCTCCCACTGGAGAAATGGTTTCAAAAGACATTTTGCCCCAAAAGAGGTATGTTAATTGCTGGGTGTGGTGTTTCACACCTTTAATCCTAGCATTTGGGAAACAAAGACAGGTGGATCCCTGACCTTCACCAAGGTCATCCTGGTCTACAAAGTGAGTCCAGGACAAGGGTACACAGAGAAATCCTGTCGAGAGAGAGAGAGAGAGAGAGAGAGAGAGAGAGAGAGACCAACAGTCAAGAAAAGTTAACATAAAATATCATATCATGATATTCTACACCAATCTCCTTAAGAATGGGGTTTCCATGGGAGAATTGGAACTCGAACTAATACAAAATGGTTTAATTAATGTTATTGTTTAATAAAAGTAATCAAATTATTTAAATTCATACCTTGATCTCAAAACTTTGGAGACAAGATAAAAAAAGGTTCCTTGTGTGTTTGAGGCCAATCTAACCTACAGAGCTCAACAGAGCAAATCAAGACATCCCAAGCTACAAAGAGAAACCCTGTCTCAATAAGGATAGATATATCCACATAGAAATTAAATCCCTAAAGAAAGGAGAAAAGGAAAGAAGAAATATATAAATACATACCTTTGTTTCCAAAACATGGGAGACAAAGACAGAGACAGATTGGTTCCTTTTGAGTTTGAGGCCAACCTAATCTACAAAAAGCCAGAAAAACACAGAATAAACCTGTTTTAATCAATTAATAAATTTATGTCAACTGTAAAGGAAAATATTTAAACTCCATTCAGTCTTATGTTGCATTTTCAATTTAAAATAGATTATATGTAGCATATATATGTAATACTATTACATTCCATGTTTTTATATGGCATGAATGGAGACTTGCAAATGTTTTCTGCTGTTCAAAGAACAGAAGATATTCCTTAATTGTGCATCCTGCATACCCAAGGCATTTTGGTAATGCATAGCTATATCTTACATGTGAGAAATTATGTATTTTCAGAACAAAAGGACCAGAGTCTAAAGAAGAGAAGTAACCCAAATTATCCAGCCTCATAGACTGCCTCAATAGCTGTTTCCTCAAAAATCTGCATCCAGAAAAACTTCAAACAGCTTGCTGAGATGGCCCAGCCTCAAAGACTGTTCCAGAAAGGGCTTCAATAAAGCCCTGAATTTTCCTAACCGAAGTCCAGCTTTGGACTACAAACAGCTCAGGACATTCAAATTGCTGAGCACATAGAGGCTAGACAGCAAATGTTACTATTAACTTGATTAAACTTTTTTTTCCATTTTATTTGGGCCCCCAAACAGGCTTTCTGCATCCCAACTCATCAAGAAGTTTTAAGAGAGCGACATCCTATTCCCAAAAAGTGGGGTGGATGATTCTTTGGTCATTTGATGTGTTATAAATGTTGTTTAGGGGTAATGATTGCAATTGTTATATGGTCTTCTTAAGCAAGGAATAGAAAGTTAGACTTGGAGATTTCTTTTTCTTTTCTCTATCCTTCTTTCTCATTTATATAGTGGGAAAAGACTTGAAAAGAAAAAGAGGAGGAATATATATATAATATAGAAATTATAAGATATAAGGATAGATTAATGAATCTGCTCTGAAACTTAAAATTATTGTTATTCTTAAATAAGGTTATATTTTGATACATTGGTATAGAATTTTGTATATTGATACAAAAATAAGATTAATTTTGATTCATTAGTATAGAATTTTATATTTTGACACATAATATGTATATTTCAACTCTTATATAGGGTATTGTGTGTATGCAACTCGTTTAAAAGTACAGGTTTACTTCTGATCCTTTCATGGGTTGTTATTGCAGTCTATTTAGGAGTCTGGATAATACAAGTTCACTGGCCAGTCAAGCTTCTAGTCATGTCAAATACTAGTCTTAATTTATCACAAAATAGACTTAATAGGTTAAACAGATAGTAAATGGTTAAAATATTCAGTTTGTTCAAAGATAGAAGATAGATGATAGATTTATAAATAAAATAGATGTCTTCAAAACCCTCAGAGGCATACAGAAAATGGCATTTAAAGATGTTTTTATTAAGAATTGTTTGACTTTAAGACAGTCAGCTCCTGACAGCTCCCATTTGACTTGGAAGAAGACAATGAGCATCAAAAAGAAATCTCCCATCAGGAGATAATTCCTACTGGACAAAAATGTCCCTGCTCTCTCAACAGACTATATACAGACCAAAGATGGACCAGAGCATAAATGCAGGTAAGTTGATGTCCTGATTCTGCAGAGACAGAATGGGAAAACCCTTATTTCCTGCTGCACAATTTAGTCTGTGAAAAAATGCTTGGGCAGAAGGCTGAAGATGATGCTCCAATGATATCAAGAGATATTTGGGACTGTCTAGGCAACAAACTGTCATATTTCTTTTTGGAAGCTGCTCTCCTATGCTTCCTACTCATTCAAATAATAACTTTATCCCTTCTTATGTCTTTGATGGGGTTGAAGGCATAATAGTTATAAAATTTAAATTGAACTTGAGTTGTTGAGGATTTAAAAGGATATTTTCAAGTCTAATTAAAATCTTTAGGTTTATAAATATAGGATATGAAAGAAATTATTTAGGTTCAGAACTTTAGACACACCAAGATAGATAGATGATTTTTTTTCCTTTCAAGATTGCCTGATACAAATAGTTCCAAACATTATGTGTGTAACTTTTATATATGGTTTTCATGATTGTTTGATACTTGTTCTTATTGTTTTTACTATATGAAGTAAAAAAATTTAGCCTTTTTTTAGACAAAAGGAGGGAATTGATGGGGGAGTGTTAAGCATTCTAAATGTCAACTAATTGGTCCTGCTTGCTGTCTGTTACTTACATTGACTCTGATTGGTTAAATAAAATGCCAAGGCCTGAGATTGGGCAAAGACAGAGAAAGGTGGGACTTCCTGAGATTAGAACAGGAAGCTTGTGCTTTAGCCACAGGATTAAAGCATTCCATCCAGGAGCAGCAGGAAGAGGAGGCACACACCATGGGTTAGAAAAAAGAACGTCATTCCACATGGCCAGGAACATTGGCATATTGTGGAGAATGGCAGTCCAAGGGGACATATGTATATATGGAGTCATATTTGGGTAATAGAATTACGAGTTAGCTGAGATGGGCTAGGATTGCACAATTCAGGCCAAGCCTTGTAAAAATCCAGATGATGTCTCTGTGTGCTCATTTATAATGGCGGCTTAAAGATTAACAACTGCCAAACCAATTGATAATAATATAAATAGTTTAATTAGCCATATTTCTTATTACAATAACTCCATTAGAGTCCCCTCCCTCAACCTCCTCCCAGTGCCACCCTCCCACCCTCTACCCCCTTTCCCACCTATCCTACTCCTCTGGTGTGAGATCCCTCCACTTATCAGCCCCCCTCAGTTCATCTGTCATATGAGGGCTAAGAGATTCCTCTATAACTGGGAGCCTATATGGCAGCTCTACTAGGGCAAAGTGTCCCACTAGCAGTTAACAAAGTTCATGTTCCTGTTCTTTTGGGTCTACTGATTGTAGGATAATTATCCTGTACTATAAGAAAAAAAATCCAACTAAGTGAATATATGCCATGTGTATCTTTCTAAGTCTGAGTAACTCATTCAGGATGAGCTTTTCTAGATCCATCCATTTGGTTGCAAATTGCATGATTTCCTTGTTTCTGATAGCTGAGTAGTATTCCATTGTGTAAATGTACCACAGGTTTTTTTTTAATCCATTCTTCGATTGAAGGACAACTTGGTTGTTTCCAGTTTCTAGCTATTACAAATAAAACTTCTATGAACATAGTTGAGGAGAAGTCAACTATGTGAGGCTTGGTGAGGAATCTTTTGGATATATGCCCAGGAGTAATATGGTAGGGTCTTGAGGTAGAACAATTCCAGGTTTTCTAAGATATTCCCAGACTGATTTCCATAGTGACTTTACAAGTTCACACTCCCTCCAGCAATGGAGGAGTGTTCCCCTTTCTCTACAACCTCACCAGGATGTGCTATTGAGTTTTTGATCTTAGTCATTCTAAAGGTATGAGATGGAATCTCATAGTGGTCTTGAGTTGCATTTCTCTGATGATTAAGGATGTTGACCATTTCTTGAAATGTCTCTCAGCCATTAGTAATTCCTGTTTTGTGAATTCTCGGTTTAACTCTCTACTTCATTTTTTTATTTTTATTTTTTTATTTATTTTATTTTTTTATATTGTACACTTTATTGCTTACAAGCCTGACCAGGGTGTTAACGTCAGTATCATTTTATAGATGTCATCATCACCGACTATTATTTTGATGACATTCGTATGAATATGAAATCTCTCTGTGCCTGGCACTGTCCAAAGTGATGGATCAATCTCTCTGATCTCTCTCTCTCTCTCTCTCTCTCTCTCTCTCCCCTCCCCATTCTTCGGTTGAGGGACATCTGGGTTGTTTCCAGTTTCTAGCTATTACAAATAAGGCTGCTATAAACATAGATGAGGAGACTTCCTTATGATTCCGTGAAGAGGCATTTGGGTGTATACCCAGAAGTGGTATGGCTGGGTCCTGAGGCAAAGCTATTCCAGGTTTTCTAAGATATCACCAGACTGACCTCCATAGTGGTTGCACAAGCCTGCACTCCCGCCAGCAATGGAGTAAGGTACCCCTTTCTAAACACCCACACCAGCATGTGCTGTCATTTGAGTTTTTGATCTTAGCCATTCTGACAGGAGTGAGATGGAATCTCAGAGTCCTCTTGAGTTGCACTTCTCTGATGATTAAGGATGTTGAGCATTTCTTCAAATGTTTCTCAGCCATTAGGGATTCCTCCTTTCTGAATTCTCTATTTAGCTCTGTCCCCCATTTTTTGATTGGATTATTTGGTTTCTTGGCATTTAATTTCTTGAGTTCTTTGTAGATTTTGGATATTAGCCCTCTGTCAGATGTGGGGTTGGTGAAGATTTTATCCCAGTCTGTAGGCTGCCGCTTTGTTCGAATGACAGTGTCTTTTTGCCTTACAGAAGCTTTTCAGTTACATGAGGTCCCATTTATTGATTGTTGATCTCAGATCCTGAGCTATTGGTGTTCTGTTCAGGAAGTTGTCACCTGTGCCAATTAGTTCGAGGGTTTCTTCCACTTTTACTTCTAGTAGATTTAGTGTGACCGGCCTTATGTTAAGGTCTTTGATCCACTTGGACTTAAGTTTTGTACAAGGTGATTAAGTATGGGTCTAATTTCATTCTTTTACAAGTGGACATCCTGTTGGACCAGTACCATTTGTTGAAGATGCTGTCCTTCTTCCATTGTGCACTTTTGGCTTCTTTGTCAAAAATTAGGTGTCCATAAGTGTGTGGGTCTATTTCTGGATATTCAATTCGATTCCATTGATCTACTGGTCTGTTTCTATACCAATACCATGCTGTTTTTACAACTATTGCTCTGCAGTACAGCTTGAAATATGGGATGGTGATACCTCCAGATGTTTTTTTATTGTACAGGATTGATTTAGCTATTCTGAGTTTTTTGTTGTTCCATATGAAATGGAGAATAGCTCTTTCCAAGTCTATTAAAAATTGTGTATTTTGATAGGAATTGCATTGAATCTATATATTGCTTTTGATAGCATGGCCATTTTTATTATGTTGATCCTACCTATCCATGAGCATGGGAGATCTTTCCATCTTCTAAAGGCCTCTTCCATTTCTTTCTTCAAGGGCTTGAAGTTCTTGTTGTACAGGTCCTTTACTTTCTTGGTTAGAGTTACCCCCAGGTATTTTATGTTGTTTGTGGCTATTTTGAAATGAATTATATCCTTTATTTCTTTCTCAGCCCATTTGTTTGTTATATAGAGAAGGGCTTCTGATTTTTTTTGAATTAATTTTGTATCCAGCTACTTTGCTTAAGGTGTTTATCAGCTGTAAGAGTTCTCTGGTGGAATTTTTGGGGTCGCTTATGTATACTATCATATCATCTGCAAATAGGGATAATTTGACTTCTTTGTTTCCAATGTTTATCCCCTTGATGTCCTTTAGTTATCTTATTGTTCTAGCAATAACTTCAAGTACTATATTGAAGAGATATGGTGAAAGTGGACATCCTTTTCTTGTCCCTGAGTTTGGAGGAAATGCTTCAAGTTTCTCTCCATTTAATTTGATGTAGGCCACTGGCTTGCTGTATATTGCCTTTATTATTTCTAGGTACAGTTCTTGTATGCCCATTCTCTCCAGAACTTTTAGCATGAAGGGGTGTTGGATTTTGTCAAATGCATTTTCTGCATCTAGTGAGATTATCATGTGGTTTTTTTCTTTCATCTTGTTTATATGGTGAATGACGTTGATAGACTTTCATATGTTGAACGATCCCTGCATTCCTGGGATGAAGCCTACTTGATCATGGTGTTTGATACTTTTGATGTGTTCTTGAATTTGGTTTGCTAGTATTTTATTAAGTATTTTTGCATCTATGTTCATGAGGGAGATTGGTCTGAGGTTCTCTTTCTTTGTTGGGTCTTTGTGTGGTTTAGGAATCAGAGTGACTGTGGCCTCATAGAATGAGTTTGGCAATGTTCTTTCAGATTCTATTTTGTGAAAGAGTTTGAAAAGTATTAGTGTTAGCTCCTCTTTGAAGGTCCAGTAGAATTCCATGCTAAAGCCAACTGGCCGTGGGCTTCTCTTGGTTGGGATATTTTTAATGACTGTTCCTATTTCCTTAGGGGTTATAGGGCTGTTTAATCTGTTTATCTGATCTTGATTTAGCTTCTTAGGTGGAATCTATCAAGAAAATTATCCATTTCACTTAAGTTTTCAAATTTGGTGTTGTATAAAATTTTAAAGTAGGATCCAAATAATCTCTAGATTTCTTAAATGTCTGTTGTTATTTCACCCTTTTCATTTCTGATTTTGTTGATTTGTGTTTTCTCCCTCTGTCTTTTAGTTAATTTGGCTAAGGGTCTGTCTATTTGGTTGATTTTCTCAAAGAACCAACTCTTTGTTTCATTGATTCTTTGTATAGTTCTTTTTGTTTCTAAGTTGTTGATTTCAGCCCTAAGTTTGATGATCTCCTGCCTTCTTCTCCTCTTGGGAGTGTTTGCTTCTTTTTTTTCCCAATTTACCCAGTTTAGCTGTTAATTCGCTAATATGAGCTGTCACAATTTTCTTTTTGAAGGCACTTAGTGCTATGAACTTTCCTTGTAGCACAGCTTTCATTGTGTCCCATAGGTTTGGGTATGTTGTGTCTTCATTTTCATTGGATTTTAAGAAGTCTTTGATTTCCTTCTTTATTTCTTCCCTGACCCTGTGGTCCTCTAATAAAGAGTTGTTCAATTTCCATGAGTTTAGACTTTCTGTTGATTCTTTTGCTATTGAAGTACAGCTTTATTCCATGGTGGTCTGATGAGATAAAAGGGGTTGTTTCAATTTTCTTGCATCTGTTGAGGCTATCTTTGTGCCCAACTATATAGTCGATTTTGGAGAAGGTTCCATGAGGTGCTGAGAAGAAGGTGTATTCTTTTGTGTTTGGGTGAAATGTTCTGTAGATATCTGATAGGTCCATTTGGTTCATGATCTCTGTTAGACTCATTATTTCTCTGTTTGGCTTCTGTCTTGATGATCTGTCCATCGTTGTGAGTGGGGTGTTGAAGTCTCCCACTATTAAAGTGTTTGGATCAACATGCGATTTAAGTTCTAGAAGCGTTTCTTTTCTAAATGTAGGTGCCTTTGTATTTGGGGCATAGATGTTCAATATTGAGATGTTCTCTTGGTGGATATTTTCTTTAACGAGTATGTAATGCCCTTCTCTGTCTTTTTTTATTAACTTCAATTGGAAGTCTATTTTGTTTGATATTAGGGTGGCTACTCCAGCTTGTTTCCTGGGTTCATTTGCTTGGCAAACCTTTTCCCAGCCCTTTACTCTGAGATAGTGTCTATCTTCAATAGTGAGATGTGTTTCTTGTATACAGCAAAAAGATGGGTCTTGTTTACGGATCCATTCTGTAAATCTGTGTCTTTTTATTGGTGAGTTGAATCCATTGATGTTGATGGATATTAGTGACCAGGTGTTTGTTATTTCCCATTATTTTGGTATAGCTGGTTGTCTTGTGTTTCTTTTTGTTTATAGTTGCTGTGCAAGTTTCTGTTTCCTCTGGTTTTTTTGGGTGTAGTTATCTTCTCTGTGTTGGAATTTTCCTTCTAGGATCTTCTGTTAATTCATTTTTTGTTTGGGTTATTTTATTCCTTGGTGTTTAATTTCTTGAGTCACTTAATAATACTTACAACTATGTTATAGTTGTAATAATCCCAGTGGTAGTATTTGGATCTTACTTGGAAAAAGGTATATCTGCAATTTCTGCAGTAGGCAAAAGATCATTTTTCCAATGACCAAATCAAATAAGAAACATTTCTTGATGTTTGGTCTATGCAAAGAGGTTAATACCTGCTTCATAGGGAAGTTATAAGAATGAAATTATATAACCCCTGCAAAGTACTTAGGAAAATGTTCCTCATAAAATAAGCATAGAATAATCAGTAGGTTATTTGATTTGTAGTTGTGAGCTTTATACATGGAGGCATTCATTGAGAGGAGAGAGGAATGAGCTTCTATAAAAGTAAGCCTTTCATCTTGCTCATTTTCTTGAGAATGTTTATACTCAAGTGTAGTTATAGGTAAGAAAGAATTGATCCTTTGGAAAGGGTGCAAGAGAGAGAGAGAGAGAGAGAGAGAGAGAGAGAGAGAGAGAAGTTTTTGGATGATAGTAAAGAAAGCCACAAAATTAAGAATATATATGATGATAAGTAATTAGGATTTTGTGAGATAGAGTGCTTGTGGT
The DNA here is from genome assembly GCA_907164525.1 of Lophiomys imhausi. NCBI lineage: Eukaryota > Metazoa > Chordata > Mammalia > Rodentia > Muridae > Lophiomys > Lophiomys imhausi. Next base: position 13,218,193 of record CAJQZJ010004760.1, read on the forward strand.
TTTGAGTCTACATTGAGAAAATAATTTCCAGTATATGAATTCATACTTTATTGTCACAAAAAGTAATGACACAATAGGATGTCAAAATTTCACACAAAAATTTCTAAATGTAATCCTTTAGATGGTTATAGTATAATAAAATTTATAGAATGATTTTGCATGAACCCTAAATGCATTGATTACTTCCTACTTGAACATACTAGGAAGGTACTTAAATACACAAGCAAGAAATTACTTAGGGATAGTTATATAAATAAGTGATGAAAGACTTTTCTAATGTTTTCATATAATTTGTGTAAGAATAGGATTTTAATATGAGGTGTAGGGAAAAAAGAAATGCATGTAGGCAATTCCTTCAATATTTAGCCTTAAAACTAAAGTGTAATATTGTATACTAGAAGGTGGATTCTGACACTGAAATGTAATTCTGACATTTAAGCAAATGATTATCATGTATGGAATACAATGATATAGAATTGTAACCGAACTTTTTAATTATTATTTAACACTTATTTATTTATTACTAAATTCACTTATAACAAACACCAACAATTTCTTAACTATTAATCCTATAAATTCCTTCAACCCTTTTAACCTATCCACTAAACCTATTGATAATTATAACAACTACTTTCATAACCTTTTAGAATGATACAGTCTCTGGGGCAGGTCCTCAGTCATCAGGAACACAGTCTTTGTTGTAGATTCTTTAACGTACTTAGCAGTCCTTTTTCTGGATCTCTCAGATGCAGGTTCGTCAGGGTAAGTTGGTTATTGCAGTCTCACCTTAAATAAGGCTTCATGCTTTCTTCTCTGTGGGAGACCCCAGCTCTCTGCAGGCCAACTTACTTATTTTGAATCAGGAACTCAGCTGCTCTGCCTCAGTCCTTAAAGCCAGGCACAAGTTCTTTTAGGCCACTGTTCGGACAGATCAAACCCCTCTAGGCAAAAGCTGAGCCACAGGGTTTAGTCCTTGGCCTTTTGGTGTCTTGCTCAGGCTTTCTTTGCTCACCAGCTTCTTTCTGCCTCAGGGAGATCTGGCCATCAAATGATGGCCAGCACTTTTTTCAGCAGGACTCTTGGAGCTCTCTAGCATCAGGGGCCTCTTCTTTTTCTGGGCTCCATGTACTGTCCTTAAATAGGGAACTCTGTTTAAGCTTAATTTGGGCTCCGCCCACTTAGCAGCTGAAAACAATGTCAGGCCAGATACTTTGTTTCTTCAAGTCCATTAAGTCTTTCCTGTTTTCCTGACTTCAACCTTGTTTTTCAGTCTATTGAGTCTTTCCTGTTTTTCCTGACTTCAACCTTGTTTTTCAGTCTATTAAGTCTTTCCTGTTTTTCCTGACTTCATGCTGATAATGCCGTTCATGCCTCGAATTAAGAGACAGTATCAGAAACCCCTATATATTTTCTAAATCTAATTTATCTAACCAATATGAGGTGTAGGGAAAAAAAGAAATGCATGTAGGCAATTCCGTCAATATTTAGCCTTAAAACTAAAGTGTAATATTGTATACTAGAAGGTAGATTCTGACACTGAAATGTAATTCTGACTTTTAAGCAAATGATTATCATGTATGGAATACAATGATATAGAATAAATTCAAATAGTCATATATATCATCCAACAAGAATTAATGCCGCTAATTTAAACAGAAATTTCAGCTCTGTGGTTCCTTTCCATATGGTGCACTGGAAACTTCCAAGTACAACCCCATTTTCCTATCCTGGAAAAATGGATGACCTTTGGTGTCTCTGGGTGCTGCTGGGTGCTGAGGAGAGATTATCCAGGAAAATTTCCAAACATTCCAAGTTCCTTACTGAAAAGATATTATCACTTTTTAATGTGGAGCCTTGTTATTAATTCAGGTGAATCATGGAGTCGTGGGTGGACCTCATGTTTCATAAGAAGCCACAGCAGTGAGGTTGGGGCAGGGATCCAGGACCAGTAACACTGGGAAAGGAAAAGTGGATTTTCTTCCTTGGCTTGCGGCCAAGTGTATTGTTAAGAAGTCTGCTGCAAGACTGTCTCAGCACACCAACTCCTTCCTTCCAGCTTGACCAAGAGAAAAGAACAGACAGAATCAGAACCAGTACTAAGAATCTGCTGAGTATACTCAGCCCTACCTTCAAGGAACATATTTCCTTGGACAGTTCCCCTTGATTGACACTCCAGGCCACCTGTCCTACCAGAGTACAGACAAAACTGGGTTCAGACACCTAAGGAATTGTTACATGACTATTAGGAGAACAGCAACCAAGACTACCCACCTACACAGCTCAAAGTCTGCCCTCCAATTGCCAGTTGCCCATGTGGGAAATGAGGCCTCCCCTGTAAGTTCAGCACTCAGGAAAAATGTCTGTACAATAACAGGACTTCAAGTTGTCAGGATTAAAGTGGGCTAGTAAGGGTGTTTCTCTATGAGCAGAAAACACCAGAGAAGCCTGACTTGGGGGTATATTCTCTGTACTATTCTGATTTTCCCTTGGATGTTGAGAGCTTTTCAATCTTTATCCATTCATTCACTGTTCAACATTAACTAAAGACATAATAGCTGCTTACAGTAATCCAGTACTAGGAAAATAATGGAAACAAAATGAAAAGGGAAAGTTTTTCCCAAGAGAACACACAGTCTACTATGGGTAAAAAGAACAGGCCTGAATAACTTTTTAAAATATAAAAATATATTGTCAGATAATTACTAGCTGGACGGTGAAAAATAACAAAAGAGCAGGAGATGGAAGAATTGATGTTCCTGTTCTGCAAAAGACACTCATGGGAAACTGTTCTGGAGAAAGGTGCTTTGGCCAGAAGCATGTGGAAAGTGAGAGAACGTACGTAAGCAGGAGACACAAGCCTTCCAAGGCAAAGGGAGCCTGAGTGTCCGCAAGCATGGGACCATAGAGGGGCTAGTGAGGAGAAGAGAGAGAGAGAGAGATAGAGACAGAGACAGAGAGACAGAGAGACAGAGAGACAGAGACAGAGACAGAGAGAGAGACAGAGAGACTGAAGGGCAGAGACAGAGGTCTCCATGGGAGTTGGATCAAGCATTGCCTTGTATACTGTTCCAGCATTACATATGAGTTTTGTTTGATTGCTTTCCACTTTATTATTTATTTACTTATGGTGTGAAAAGATTATGAACAAAGGTATGGCAGGATACAATAGATCTTAAAGGCCCCACACTGGTGGCTGCTGAGAGCACACTCTGCAGGCTCCTGCAGCAGAAGCAGGTGTATCTGGGAAGCTGACGCTCTGCAGGACACGAGACTCACACAGGAGTCCTGCAGTCCAACCAGACAGAAGTCCATAAGCCCTTCCTGCCAGCACACTCAGCAATCTGCTCTGCCTGAGGAGCCACCCCTGGAGACAGGGCAGTCTGCCCAGCCCTCACACAGGGCAGCTTAAAAGAATCAACACCCTGGGGCCACTCTCAGGTGAGGAGAGACAGAGCTGGGAGGATAAAGCCTCCATACTCCCATAACTCAGTGGGACCATGCTGTGGCTCTGCTCATTCACACAAACCACCCTGGAGAGGTGGCCTGTTGAGCATAGCTTCAGTCTACTATTAACACAGACATTGGTGGCTTATCTCCAATTCTGGAATTTCTGCTTCCTGAAATGTGCCCTCTAATCAATGTATGGCTCTCCACTTACTATCTCTGACTCTGTATTCAGGAATGAGTATTCAAATAGAAATGGCAGTAGTAGCTGAGATGAAAAGTCAGATTATTTTGATGTTGAGCAAAAAATTCCCCTATGCTATAAACATACACACACACACACACACAGGAGAAGAAAATTAAATGTCATTTATACTTTTACATTTAAAGGATGACACTATTTAGCCTATTGGTACATTACATTTTTTTCCAGGGAATTGATTCATTTTGGGGATACTTATGCATGTGTGAGTATATGTATTTACGCTAAAAGATTTACATTAAATATACTTTAATATGTTCACTTGATTAATTCTGAACAAAATAGCTTTCACTAAATACAGTACATATTCACCTAATTTCAAATATTTTTGTGTTCCCTTCATATAATATAGTCTACTCTAAGTGGTATAATTTTGAAACTATTATCCTATTGTGGAATATTTAATTTATCCTCAATTTCTCAATACTACTAACTTGCTTCAACAAATGCCTTCATGAAAGCATCTCCAGTTGTCTTGTAGCAGAAGTTCCCCACAGTGAGACTTCTTTGTCAATCACATCTGCACCTTTAAGAGTGTTGCTTGTGTCAAACACGCTGTCACATGCTTATGCTAACTTAGAACCTTATGCAACTGAATATGTCCTTTTGGGGAAAGAAAGAGGGAAAAAAATAAAACATGCTATAAGCTTTATAAATTTCTATTAGAGTTAATTACTTTGTTTTGATCTAATTTGATACTTACTTAGTAAGACAACTTGATTCATTGCTAAGTCATTGGGGGTGGACTTTGAAGCTCATGCTAGGCTCAGTTAGTCTCTCTCTCTCTCTCTCTCTCTCTCTCTCTCTCTCTCTCTCTCTC
>CAJQZJ010004760.1:13222728-13259495 GCA_907164525.1 Lophiomys imhausi
TCTCTCTCTCTCTCTCTCTCTCTCTCTCTCTCTCTCTCTCTCTCTCAGCTGCCTATTACGTAAAGCTCTCAGATACTGCTTCAGTGCCATGCCTGACTGGTTCCCACCATGATAACAGTACAACCATAATCAAGCCCTTCAATTAAATAATTTCTTTGGTAACAGTTGCCTTGAACATAGTGTTTCTTCACACTAACAGAACAGTAACTAAGAAAATTGCCATTCCATTAGTTGACATATTCCATGTGTGTTATGAATATTCTAATACATGAACCTACTTAACATTTTTTAAGAAATAAAATAAAAATATTTTCCACTAAAAATTCAGTCCTGTTCTCACTTATTCTGTTTCTATTATCAAATAAATAATATGTATTTTAGAGAAAAAGAGGAAGACACCCAGTATCAACTTCTGGCCTCTACATACACACATACACACACACACACACACACACACACACACACACACACACACACATATACACACATATGCATGCACATTTCCATGCACATGAGCCCACAGCCACACATACACCATATACACACGTAATAGGACAATACCAGGAATTACCTGTATTTTCATGTTTGCAAATATATCTGAGAAATATATCTAATAGCTCATGCTATTCCTATATTCCATATTCCTATAAATATTAATGAAGTTAACAATATCTATAAAAGCCACATGGATACACAAATTGTTTTCCCCTTTTCTCTTTTGTTCCATCTATATTGTAGTACTTGTCTTTTTTGGTGTTGTTTAATATAGATTTAAGAGTCATTTCATAAAAGGTTACTCTTGTAAGAAAGAGGAAACAGTGGAAAATTAACATAACATCCTAAAATTTATGGACCTGAATAAAACGGTCATTTTGTAAAAATTTACCCAAGATTGCTATTTCTCTTACCTTTTGTCCCTGTAGAAAAATTGAGTTGCTTATGCAGAAAATGATTCTTCTAATGCCTCAGGAGCATTACCTCTGCATCATGCTGACAACAGACTTTTCTTCCCTGTTTTTCTTTCTTGTTAGAGATAGATTCATTTTTGTGGCATTTGGATTTTATTTTTAAATGAGATATTGTTTAGAGATCTCCCACTATATATTTATTTAAATTGAATGCCACCAAAATCAAGATCATATTTTGATGAATGAAAGCAATAATAGCTCACCTTTTTTCCAGAAATTGCGTACTGTTCAAAACACAGTCACACATTAACTGATCCCTCAATTCCGTCTGATTTGAAGGTCTCTTTACTGTGGAGCAAATTATTTCATGTCTCTAGTCTATCCCTGCTCTTGAATTCAATCTCTAAACCAGATGTTTCACACGCATCCAGAAAGGACTTGCCTCCTCTGATCTCTACAGGGAGAATGAGCTATTCAGAGACTGAGGCAGTGGAAGGTCCTGGCTCTTCCACTCTTTGCTGTATATCTTCTGTTTGTGTTCATAATTGACAAGATGTCATGCCTGATTTATTTTAGTTTGGTTATTTTCTTTTCCTATAAAGATGATGTATTCCTAAGGAAGACTTAGGGAACTCAGCAGGATGAGAAGACAGCTCAAATTCTACCACTTGATTTTTAGAGGATTTCTGTCAATGCTATCTCTGGTCATTGATAATGGGTAAGCACATTGATTTAAATGCTTGTGATTATAACGTATACATGATTATATTTTTAATGTAACACCACAACAAGATGCCATTTTTTTCAGAGTTAGCATAAAAGATTTAAGATTGACATAATTTTATAATGGAGATGATAACACTATTGTCTAAGTAAGCATTTTGTTACATTTTAATAACTATGCAAAGCTACAGTGTTGAAAATCTTAGTGTAAAAGATTTTTCTGTATTTAAATTTTTGTCCTTACCAAGTGGTGACATAACACCAAGATCCATGAACATTTTAACAATTCCTACTATGACATGGTTCTTCCAACTATTATATCAATATGTACTTTGTTCAATAGTGTAGGTCTCTGCATCACAAGGTTAAGACAATAATACATGTCCTTTTTTCTCAAATTATGTCATTTAAGTTTATACCTTCATAGAGAACAGCTAGCTACTAGCTCTCAAGTTTTTCTACTCACAAATACTACCATAATTTCTTCCATTCACCATATAAATTTGTGGGCTCTATAATGGCTATATAATATATGTAGAAGTTGAAGTAAAGACTAGAGGAAGCACTTGCCTCCACAAATCCAATGGTTTCTTACATGGATCCTCAAAGAGCTTGCCCTGGAATTATAACCAAGTAACAAGGGTCTGGAATAGAGCATTCAGATGCTGCCATGTTGTGTCAGTCATGCTGGAAAAAGATGGTCACTCACTATTCAAGGAACAAAATTACAGAAATCAAAGTGGGACTAGAAGTAGCCAAGCTGCACTTCTTAGAAGAAGATTGTTGGAAGAGAGAACCAGAATCCTAGGCAAGAGGTCAAAACAGCTTTCAAGGAAAGACCCTCAGCTGTGCTGGTGAGCCCTGGAAGAGCTGGGCGCTGAGAACAGCAGTGTTGGGACTAGGCACTCACTTCTAAGCCTTGTTCTGCTACAGTGGTTCTTACAGTGACTCTTCAAGGAGCTTCACTTATTATTCTAGCATCCAGGGTCACTAATCAATTTTTTCTCTACCATATTTGCTCTGGGAACTTAAGAGGACTTGTATATCCAGGCTGGGACAGAGAAAGGAGTCCAACTCTAAAAGGCAAGGAGAGGCTGCCTCAGCAGAAAAGTAGGAAACTGCAGAGTACACTCACTATGTAGATCGAGGAACACCAAACTCAAAGAGCCACCAAACAAATCTCTACTTTTGGAAAAACTGCTTAGCTAAGAATATGGATCTTGACCCTCACTGACTAGTTCAATGACTTTGTAAAAATTTATTAAAGATTTTGTCAGGTGCTCTCAGCTCTTGAGTGAAGATCATCATCTTGAAAGTAATTACAGGCTCATCACAAAATGAGATGCAACTACACAGATGTGAAATGGGAGCGGTGACCATGTGATGTCACATGTCACAACACATTAAAACATACAAATAACATACTAAACAAATGATACTGGTCATTCCTAAAACTATAAAATCAAATAATAAAAGTGAATACTAGGCGGCCACATGCAGGATGATGTTCTTTAACACAGTATTCAAAATCAAAACGATGTGTATCCTAAACAATATAAATTTTAGGTAAATATACCAATATAAGAAAACTGCACGTACAGTGAATTCATGGAAAAATTTGTGATTATTATCACACTGGATGGTATGAGGCTATATAAATGAGAGGCAGAACCAGTGCAAGCAGAGGACAGTCTTTCATATTGTTCTAGTTCTCAGTCTGTGCAGTAGATTTATGGAGGAAGCTAGTGAGTAACTATGAACTAAATAAAATAAAAGCCAGGAAGAATTTTTCATCTATCAATTCAACAAGATTTTAACCTGCATCATTTGCCATCCCAGTTCATATGTCGGTGATAACCAACAACTGTCTAACTAGACTTAACAGAAGATAAATAATGCCTGGTACTGGAAACTTGGCCATTTTTCCAGGGTCAACGATGTCCTGGGCCTTAGTGAAGAGACTACTACCACTACTTTGCTAGACCAGAATAATTACTTACTATATATGCTAAATCTTATTCTTATGCCCACAAACAAGTGTAGCTACCATCCCTCACCAAAAACCCCTGTAGAACAGGAGATGGAAAGAATATAAAAGACACAGGGGATAGAGGACACCAAGAAAATAAAGCCCTCTAAATCAACAAGAGTGGAATTCATATGCATGCACTGGTCTCTACCCAGTCCTCTGAGTATATATTATGGCTTTCATTTTAGTATTTTTATGGGACTCTGGAGGGTGGGAATAAGTGGGTCTCTGACTCTTGTGCTTTCTCTTAGGTTCTTTTCCTTCTGTTTCTCTGTCTTGTCTGACCTTTATGTAATAGTTGCTGTTTTATCTTATTGTATTCTATATTTTCATAAGATATTTTTAGATATATAAGGGAATGTAAACCTCGTCACTAGGTTAACAATGGAACTGCCACTTTTTCTCTCTCCTGCTGGAAGATGACACTGGTTATATCAACCACGCCAGGGCAGATCTCGTGTTCAGGAGTAGTTGATCAACAAACAATGGACTCCACAGATTTTTGTGTCTTTTATTTAGTTATAGTTTTATTTTATTTTTTTTAGAGGGGGAGATTCTTCTAGGTTTTGGGCATTTTGCTGCCATATTGGGTTTTAGTTTCTTTTTTAAGAAAGAACTTATAACTGTGTGGGCAGGGAGGAAGAAAAGATCTGGATGAACTTCAGAGAGGGGAAGAAAATGATCAAAATATGTTTAAATTTAAAAATTGCTTTAAATACTAAAATATATAATTTTCAAAGTATAAAATAAGTTGAAAATATTGATTATACACTAAAAATTTCACTGTTCCATAAATATAACTACAAACAAAATAACTAGTGTGGGGGAAATTGACAGCCCTTCTTGAGAGATAGATAAGTTCAACAAACACAAATAAGGAATATATAGACAGTAGAAAATGCTATTATTACTACATGCCATTGCTAATAATATATGATAAATAGAGGGAGAGACATAAACGCAAAGAGACACGGGGAGAGAGAGAGAAAGAGAGAGAGAGAGAGAGAGAGAGAGAGAGAGAGAGAGAGGAGAGAGAGAAAATGCATGAGCAGAGGCCTTATCAATTCCTATGAAGAAAATAAAGCCAGATAATGGGCCAGGGAAACAAGTGATCTGGCTTGGACTGATCCAGGAAAGGTTCCATGCAGAGATACCTTAGAATAGGTGCTCAGTAGCCTGAGCCATGTGATTGAGAGATGTGTATTTCTGACGGGAACATCAGGCAAAGTTCTGAGACAGAATCAAAGAATCTTTGAAGAGCAGCAAGAGGGCCAGTATGAGTGCAGTAAATAAAAATCTGAGGATATAGGTCAGAGTGTACCAGTGTCAGATCAGAGAGGTCCTCCAGGCTATGAAAAAGACTGGAAATTTTATTCTAAGAGTTGTGGGAAAGCAATGGAGGTCTTTGGACAAAGAACCAGCAAGAACTGCTTTCTCTCTCAAAGAAAATGTCACAGCTGCTGTGTGGTAAACTGACCATCCAGACCTAATCAGGCAAATGAGGCAGGGCCAGATCACTTCAACCAGTAAAAAGATACTTCATGTTAATGGACAAGAAGCCTCGTGACTAGCCAAATCAATCAACTTTATGAAATAGGCAGGTAAAGAAAGACCAACTTATGAATGAGCTAAGGTCATTTTCTCTGTGGTTTGTTGGATCTCTCTTGGGCCACAAAATTACACTAAGTTTCATCACTCCATGGGCTCTATCTCACTTGGTCAAGATATTTTGAAGGTTCTAGGACATAAGTTCTCATGCTCAAGGAAAGGTTCTGGATTAGCAGGTCACTGTGGGTGTCACTAACCCAGAGAAGCACACAGTCTATAAATTCCATTCAAACCTTAATTTTTCCAGAGTAAATGCCATGAATATATGAATTCTCATTCTCTAGCCACTCTTTATGGTTTTCTAGAAAACATATCCATGCATGTTAGAAATATTCTTGCTTCCTCAGTCCCCAGGGAGTCCAACTAAAAGTTACTGTAACCTGCTTTTTCCAGAATTCAAGTAAGCCCTGTCAACCACAGGGAATCAATGGTAAGCTTTTTCTATAAATACCTACAGTATTAATCACTCATACTACAAAATTTCATACATATAGCATAGTTCTCTTATTCTTGAATAAGAGTAAAAATGTTGGCCCTGGTTTGTAGCATTTTCCTGAATATCACCAGGTCCCTAGGAAAGTTCTCAAGCATTAGACTGGAATATACAAAATTATGTGGGTGAAATGGGTGTAGCATTTGTCTCTTTAGTGTTTTGGAAATAGCAACATGTATATAAGTGTAATGTATTGTTAACAATATTAAAAATTACTAGAATTAAGTTCTGACCACGAGTAATTCACTTCAATTATCAAATGGCAGCAAAGTAAACTGGACCACAAAATGGGAAGTCTGGAACATCTTTGAATTTAAGAGCTGGGTATTATGCATAACTGACCTACAGAAGTCATATAGATTTGAGCGCCTGGGATCCCACCCGAACAAGTGGCCTCTGGGCTTGTAAAGGCCACCCTGAGAAGGCTTGCTCTCTTGCCCCTCTAGAAATATTTGCCACTGTATGTCTTCTTTGGCTGCAAATATGCATTATCTCTATTTGTACCTAAGCTGATACTTATGGATAATCTACTGAAGGAGGAAATACGGCCCAGGTGAGTGGGAGTGACAGGGCTGTATTTAACGGCTACAGCAAATAACCTCCTAACGGCCAAACGAGTGTCATATCTCATGGTTACGATGTCTTCAAAAGGTGATATTTCTGGCAGTGTCATCATAGCTGTGAAAAGCATTTTCTCAGCATCTAAGAAAAATGGGAAGATGGTGGAATGATGGAGGTATGTTCCAGACAGGTCAGTATTAATCATACATGCTCAGCCTCAATTTCGGTTGACTTTTAAGGAAAGGCATTTGGAGTTGGAAGCGCAAGAGCAGGAAAGATACAGACTTCTCAGCTTTTAAGGTGAATGGTTGAGACTGTGCAACAGGGACATTGCTCTGGGGAAATCGCTTAGGAAAGCTGGTTTTCTATGATGTAGTCCACTTCTCCTCTATACACCTTCATTCCTCCAACCCCTTGCTTTCCAGACCTGTCTTCTTATCCTGCTTGCCTACCACACCAAAGCCCTGTCTGTTTCTATTTTACCCATAAGTGGGAACTGAATTTTTCCTGAGCTGTATGGAATGCTGGTGGAGGTTACAAGGGCACAGAAATTGTTAACAGAATCCTGAACTTTTGCCTTGAGTGACACTTCCTCCAGGGACACAAATCATACAGACACATGCTTCACTAACACTATAACCCCTGCTCAGAGATCTTTCCTAAAGAATGTAGCTATGAATTATTTTCTCTATTTTTGGATAGATTGTTGGCTCTGTATTTTAACGTAATATAACAATTGCTTGGTACTTCTGATTCCCCTTCCCACCTCTGCTAATACAGTTTCTGAAGACGTGTTTCCTTTCTCTGCACCATGTTGCTTTCAAGAGCTAACTCAAATCTTCATCTTTTCTGACTCCACCTTTTAAAATGGTATTTGTTTTTTGTTTCCTAAGCATAATCTACCTTTTCATTTTTTTATTTAGAATATAGCACCCCTACAAAGTTGGCAATATAAAAATGTCTTATTCCTGCCAGATAAGTGTTTCAGCAATTAAGAGCACGTTCTGCTCTTTCAGGGGGCTCCAGTTCAGTTCCCAGCACTCATGTCAGGAGCCTCACAACTGCCTCTAATTCTAGTTCCAGGGAATCCAATGTCCTCTTCTGGGCTCTGTAGGCACCTTTAGTCACATGCACATACCCACACAGAGACATATACAAGTACATAAAATAAATATTAAAATATTTAAAACTTTATTATTCACTGATATTTCACATAATTTAAACCTAAATGAATGAGAGCAAAAAGGAAATCTTAGTCTTCGTACTTTATAGTGTTGATCCCAAATTAGATACACCAAACCATCTGAATAGATACAATCTAGTTTCTGCTTGGAATCCCAAGTTTTCTAACTTTTCCCTCCCACTCACTTTCACTGATGGATTTCTATTTAGTAAATTTTCTCAGGTGTAAGCCTAAAGTTATGTTTTGAAAACAAAGCAAAAGTAAAAAAAAAAAAAGCATGAAAAATTATTGCTAAGTAAATGTCTTTCAATGCCCATAACCTTAAAACTACATCCAGGAGAGAAAACAAGGGTTGAATTACTATTTTATTAGACTAATTGTTAATTAAGTAGTTATAATAATTATTACTTATTTATTCAATGTTTTATAATAGAGCAGCCTCAATGAATTGCCTCAGATTTCATCTCAACTGTGTAGCCCTTTACAGAATGAATACACCATTAAATTAAGGGGTATTCTCCCCCAAACCACAGAAAATCTTAAAAAATACTTAACTTGGAAAATATTGATCAATGCTTTCTTGATCATATTCTCTAAACTTCTCACTAAGACACTACTAATATATCAATAACAGCAAAGAAGAGTTCTAACAACAATAAGTACCCTGAGGCTTGGGATAATTTTTTTTTTATCTAAAGTCACTTAGACACAGAACTGTTGCAGCAATATTTAATATTTAGAATTTCCTAATAAGATTATTAGGGAAACAGAATTATCCCTCGGCCCACTTATAAATAATCACACAGACACTTGATGGATTTTAACAAGCCTTAGCCTGGATTGAGCAGTCCTAGCTCACCTAAACTAGCTTATAATTCTATTCCCCAAATAAAACCCCAATATATGCATATGTCTCCTTTATTCTCTATGCCATCGCATTGTTCTAGGCCATGTAAAATGATGTTCTTCTATCTAACCGATGGCATCTTCCTCCCATCATCCTCTCTGCCCCAAAAACCTGCCAACCTTTTCTATACCTAACTCTCTTCTACCTAATCCAGGTTGCAGCGTTTTTAAATTTATTTTTTATTAATAAATGTATTTATTTGTTGCTTCAGGTTACATCTCCATCATATTGCCCTCTTTCCCCCCTTCCCAGCCCCACCCTCTCATCCTCTACCCCCTAACCCTTCCATCTTGCTCCTCTGGAGTGGAGTGTCCCTACATAACAGTCCCTTGCCCCAGTTCAGAAGTCATATGAGGGCCAAGAGCCTCTTCATACACTGGGGGCCCACAAGGCAGTACCACCAGCGAAAAGTGTCTCATTGCTAGGGAGGGAAAACTAAAAAACAGACCAACAAACAAACAAACCAACAAAAACAAACAAACAAAAAATGTCTATGTCCATGTTCCCTTTGGTGTGTTGGTTGTAGTACAGATATCGTGTACTATATAGCTAAAATCCTACTATAAGTGAATAGATGCCATGTGCATCTTTCTGAGCCTGGGTTAACTCACTCAGGATGAGCTTCTCTAGTTCCCTCCATTTGGCTGCAAATTGCATAATTTCATTGTTTCTGATAGCTGAGTAATATTCCATTGTATAGATGTACCACAGTTTTTTAATCCATTCTTCAGTTGAGGGACATCTGGGTTGTTTCCAGTTTTTGTTCAACCAATCAACTTTAAATTGGGTAAAGCAAGTTTTAGAAAACAAAGGCAGGTATGTGTGACCAGATCTTGGGGCCAGTAATTAATAATAGAATAAGCAGCTTTCATATCAACTTAACACAGAACAACATTCTTTTGTGTACTAGAATCTTTCTCCAAAAGAGAAGGTTGGTTCATATCATAAGGTATGAGTAGGATGCAGTTCATTTTCAAGCTGTAGTCTCAACTTGATTATATCATAGAGAAATCTCTCAATCAAAAAGAAAGGTAAGGTTATGTGTTCAACACATAGAAAACACTCAATAAATCTTTTTATATTATTATAATTATACTTTAACTTCATTTCTGTGTCAGAAACATTTTTGGTCAAATTTATGTCTCCATCAGCACATATTTGAATAAGTTGGGGTTGAGAGAGAAAAGTTAGGCATATGTGAGACTATCTTGACTAAACCCTTATATAATTCTTAGGAATCTTCTTTGCCTTGCTTACCTTACCACCAAACCTCACACCCCACATGCAGAGTGCAACCCCTTCTACCTATTCAAGAAATCCACAGATTTGTAAATGTTCCACAATTTTTTTACCCATTCATTGGTCAAGGGACATGTGGGTAGTTTCCAGTTTCTAGCTATTACAAATAAGGCTGCTATGAACATAGATGAGGATATGTCCTTGTGGTTTGGTGAGGAATCATTTGGATGTATACCCAGAAGTGGTATGGCTGGGTTTTGAGGTAGGGCTATTCCAAGTTTTCTAAGATATCTCTAGACTGATTTCCACACTACTCAGCTATCAGAAACAAGGAAATCATGCAATTCTCAGCCAAATGGATGGGACTAGAAAAGGTCATCCCGAGTGAGCTAACCCAGACTCAGATAGATGCACATGACATCTACTCACTTATAGTTAGATCTTAGCCATATAGCACAGGATAACTATCCTACAACCAATATACCAAAAAGATCAGGAACATAGACTTTGTTAACTATCAATGTGACAATTTGCACTAGGAGTGCTACCATGATGACTCCCAGTTCAAGAGGAAGCTCTTAGTCCATATAAACTGTTGAGATGAGAGGGGCTGTTATGTAGGGACACTCCATATCAGAGGAGTAGGAAGGGTGGGAGAGGGAGAAGAGGATGGGAAGGTGGAACCGGGAGGGGTGGAATGAGGGAACTGTGATGGAAATGTAGCTTGAAGTAATAAATAAACAAACAAACAAAAAGATAGGTCCCATCCCCAAAACTGGTCAGATAATAAAGAATCTGAATTTAGGGGAAAAGCAAAAACTATTGTTCTGTTAAAGGAGTATAACAATAAAATTACTTCTAACAACAACAAAAAAAAAAATCCAGAGTGTGAGTCAGCACCCTTTTCCTGAAGTGGAATATAATCAGCATGCAAGATTTGAGCCTCAATCATTAATTTGTTGCTAGGATGACCATAGCAATAAAAGTAATGGGTTACTCCCATTTTAAACAGAGTTCTTGGATCTCATCACAGCAGGAATATCACAGATGCAGAGAGACTAGGGCACATCACAAAACAAAGGAGGAATGCTAAGTGAAAAGTATATTGCTACACACGTCACACATGAAATATGCAACATAGTCTATGCCCATGCAGATCCTTCTTTTTTGTTCTTTGAATAGTGGCAAAATATCTTGCGGTTTTGTTACTGGAGAGTGTTGTATGAATCTCAGGTCAGGGGCAGCAAAGCTTTAGGAGATAATCTCCCTTGCCATGTCTGTGTTTTCATAAAGAAAAGCTTAACAGGAATTATGATCACTATTCTGTGATCCAAAAGAGGATGTCACAAGCAACAGCTGAAGTACTTCCCCTTCAAGCAACACACAACATGCAAAAATTATTGTTCACCACTTGTGTTTCCCAACATCTAAACCAGATGGAATATCTCGAGTAGAGTCTGTTGGAAAATATTACAGACAAGACTCTTAAGCTTTCAATCAAAGGCAGGGCAGGTAACTGTTTGTTGACTATGGTTTCCTTGAGTGCATGAGAACAGTGGCCCACTTACTGTGAAGTTTTCTTGGTTCAAGTTATACTTAAGTATTTTTATTCACCCTGGCCTAAACTTTCATGCTAGAGTTTCTATCTCTAATCACAGATAAATTCTTGGATACCAAATGCAGTAAAATCTTGTAAATCATCTAAAAATCAGGGATTAAGTAACTTAAGACAGTTGAATATACATAATAATGTGCTTAAACATTGATGTTTATTTTTATTTTAACCATTTTTTATAAAAATAGTTCTTGCTTGCATCCTTTTCAATGCTATTGTAGAATTCCTCTTTATGGTTGTGATCTGACATAGCAAAACCTTCACAATTCATACAGTGCTCCTAAAATAAAGGTTTTAACTGGGAGTCTAAGGCTTTAGTTTGCTTCCCAGTTGCCCTTGGGACACAGTCTGTCACTTTCGCTGACAGCCATGGCTGACTATGTCATTCCCTACTCTGGTCTCTTTCTGCCCACTGATAAAGTCCAAGCTCATTAGCTTAAGAGGGGCTTCCACATTACTCTGCTAAGAGTCAAGCGCCCCAAGCTTCAGATAAACATTTGTTGAATATGTTTCACTACTTAGCCACTGTTTGCTTCTTTCTGTTTCTGTGGCCTACATTCTGACAATCACTGAGATTAGAAATGGTGAAATTCCAGATAGGTAACATCGAACTGACTTTTATAGGTCATTTTGATTTTGTGAAAACCAAATGACTTCATAGAACTTTCCCCAACGCAGAGGACTTAGAAGGCATCTAATAATGCCATCATGCACAAGTATGCCAGTGCCGGCTCTTTAGGGCTGATGCTCTCAAAGGACAAGAATTGTAACTACGATGGTAGTTACAACTGTTGCTATTACCTCCAACTTAATAAGAGACACAGTTGGACATAGAAATGAAAGAGGTTTTCCATGATCTCAAAGCTTGTTAGTGAGAAAAATAAGATTAAACTCAAAGGTGGCTTCTAAGACGTATGTTACTTGTCTGATGCTGTGCCACAGACAACAATCCAAAACTTTCAGTTCATGGCAAGATTATTATAGAATTGTATTTTCCTGTTTTCAGCCAAATTTATTTTAAATGGTATACTTTCACAATATGTGGCAATTGTTCTCTGTAAATGTTTTATGCTGCCAAACAAACGTATTATTTTCAAGCTACAGAAAATGGGTGTAATGAAGAAATTCTTCCTATCAAAAACAAGGGAATGTAGCTTAATAAGAGAATTCTAGATTCTAGCTCATAAATTTTCATGGCTAAAAAAACAAAAACAACAAAAAACAAAAACAAAAGAACGAAAAAATATAAAGTCCAGGTGCTGGTGGCACCTGCCTTAATTTCAACATTTGGGAGGCAGAGGAAGGTGGCTCTCTGTGAGTTTGTGGGCAGCTTGGTCTACAGAGCTACTTCCAGGACAGCCAGGGCTAACAGAGAAACTTTGTCTTAAAAAAAAAAAAAAGAACAGGAGAGAGAGAATATAAAGTCAAAAGTGTCCCTTCCTTTGTCCCACACTCATCAACCTCCATAAGCTATAGTCAGCTTATTTATCCTTTTTCATATTGACACAAGTTTATATAAGCTTGTTATTCATCTAGTTTTTGTTTCATTAATAATGTAACTTGAAAATATTTCTGTATTACCTGTACTAGTTTTTTATCACCATGACAAGTGACTTTAATAGAGAGAAGACTGCTTTCAGGTCATGGCTTTGGGGTCATTGGTCAGACTATTGTATTGATCCAGTCTCAGGTGAAGCAGAGAATCACAGTACTGGAAGTTTGTGAGAGAGACTGCTTACCAAATGGCAGCCTGTCATAGAGAGCCAGAAGGTCCCAGGAAATGATATAGACACTCAAAACCTTTCCCCAGTGATCTACTTCCACCAGCTAGCTCCCACGTCCTAGAATTCCCAATGATATCATCAAGTTTTAAGTCAATTCAGGGATTATTCCATGGATGAAGTCACCCCATGTCCATGGCATTTCCTAAAAACTCACCCAAGTTTTTGATGGACATTTCATATCCAAATCAGAACTGCACCATGTTCACAGGCTCTTAATTTTCTCTTCAAACATTCATGTGTTCAGTTTTACAATAACACTGCAATTTATTTTAGTACTTAACATTGCAAGAACTTTGATTTGGTTTTGTTTTTGTTTCCAAATAATGCTACATTAATTACTTTAGGAGAAGTTATTTTTGCACTTGCATGAAGTATGTAGCATCAATTTGTATGAAGAAAGCACGAATCCTAAAGGCTATACATTTTACTTGGTACATCTTCCAGATAGTCTCCAAATTTCCCTTATACCATGTTTAAGAGACCATCTGTCCCATAGATGGGCCAGAGAATACACTGTCAAATTTTGGATTCTTGCAACACTACTAAATAAAAAATAACATCTTAGTAAAATTCAACTTTGCAATTTTCTTACTCTGAAAGACATAATCTTTATCTATCTATCTATCTTGCTAGCTAGCTAGCTATCGATAGATCGATGGATTGATCTATCTATATATATGAGATTTACTTAAATTTTGAACTGCTGATTCACTTCCTTTGCCTATGTCCCATAGGGTTATCACTCTAAGTGGCCAAGTGTTTATTTACCTTTTGATCCTGCATATAGTATGGTTTTGGTTTATTTTTACTATAAAGAGATATTTTTGTTTAATGTGATCATATTTATCAAATTTTTATGATTTCTAGATTAGCAATCATAGTTATACATGTTATTTTTAACATTCTTGATGGGATGGTATTGTAAGTTAAGTATTGAATGCCTCTACACATCCATATATGGAGTACTTGGTCCCAGTACTCAAGTGGTACTGTTTGAAAGGCTGTGGAACTTTCGGGATATGCAACCTAGTGAGCAGTAACTGGTTGCTGAGAGTGAGACTTGAAGGTCATATCTGCTTCTGGTTCCCACCCAAGATCTCTGCTTCTTCGTCTGGTCTCTATGTGAGAAGGAGCACTGAGACCCTATCACCTCAGAAGAACTCTGTAACATCTTACCCACCCTGGTGACCTATACCGTCTGAAACTGAGAGCAAAAAGAAACACTCCCTCCCTATAATTGCCTCTGTCAGGGATTTTGGCATTGTTATGAGAAAAGCAACTGGGCAAAGATGGAATCTAAATTTGCCACATGGTAAAAAGCACCCAAAAGTAGAACTCAGCAAGTTGGGCTGTTTTGCCTAGCTAAGCACTCATTAGGGGGTAAAGTTTATCAACTTATGTGAACTTTGTGGATCTAAAGCAATGGAATAAATTATTAGCTGCACATTTGCTTTCATATGTAAGCAATTAGTTGTCTGGGAAACATGGCTTCATAATAAAATACCACAATTAATTGTACTTAATTGTGAATAAAGAAATCAAAGAAATTTTGCTGTGTGTTAGTTTGCTCAGGATGCCCAAACAAAATGTCATATATTGCATAGCTTAAGAAACAGAAATCTGGGTAGAGATGGGAAGTCCAAAATCAAGGTTGCAGTCAATTTGTGCCTAGTGAAAGCCTTCCTTCCTGACTTAAATTTACAGAGCCTCAACCCATAATGGCTACCTCTCCTGTTGGATTAGGGGCCCATCTTTGTGACCTCATTCAATATCTATTAACTCCTTTAAAAAATAACTGTCTCTAATACACATTAGGGCGTTAAAACCCCAATGACAAAATTAACAAATTTTGCAATACAGATGGAAAAATCTTTCAGCTATCAATCAAATAGCAGAACATTAGTCATCCTTTCGACCACATCAGAGCCAAAAGGAGTAAGCACAAATGTTAGGAGTTCTAAGGTTTGATCATAATTAACATTTATTTTGGTTTGTTTCGCCTTTGTTTTGTAAGCGGAGCATAAATGAGGATAGATGCTGGGGAGTATTTTCCTAAGGCAATCTTATCAAGAGAGTCTCACTGAAGCCTGGGTATAAACAACACAATCAGGCCTGATGCCTTGCACCTGCGCAACTCTGTGCCTGGTGAAGCTGGCTCCGCCCCACTTCAGACTTCCTACCAATCCACACCTCACAGTAGCCACCAGTTCCCTGGGCTGTTTTTAAGTCACAACACAGGCAGAAGAGACACGTCTAGAAGTATAGTAAAAATATTATGAGGCTTTCTATTGGCAAAATGAAAATGTAAAACTGTAACAACATGCACTTCTTCCACTAATTTTACAATTCTTTTGAGACAAGCTATAAAGTTTTTTCACCTGGTTTTATTTCTCTTTCTTTATATGCACACATAATATTTCCCATTGTGTTCCTTATGTTTACAGATAGTGTCTTTGCCCCATTACTTTCCTAAATCATATGGAAATCACTTGCAATGTTTCTAGAGATAAACAAGAGAGAAAAAGAGAAGAGAGGGCAGACTGGACACCAGGGATGTCTGTGGTCACTTGATTATAGGCATTTATGTCATAGGCTTTGTTTACGTCATAGGCTTTGGTAAGCCTTGATTAAGTTGGCAAGAATGTGTACTGGTCAATCAGTTAATAAAAGCACAGTCCTCATATGCAGAGTGATAACTTTCAGAAGACTGCAAAATCTACAACCTCATTTGATTGTGATTGTGAGTGGAATAATTGAGTTGTTTTGAATCCATTTATCTAAAAATATTAATTTTGGTCTTTGGAACCAAAGATCAAACTCTATCTCATAATTTTGAGTGTCCTTGCTTCAGTGGTCATTTTGGCCTAATTTGAATGGATTCAGCCTGACTCTGATTAAAATAGAATGGATGGCCAACTCCCGGCAGCCAGAAACTCACAGCTTTAGGCTTTTGCTGCAGAAAGGACAAAGGAGTTTTGACTCTGTGTAGACAGTTGCATTCATCATAATGGACCAAATTTACCTATTCCCATAATTATCTGATCTAGATGGTTTAGGCAATCTATATTTACGCAAATCGCATACAGTGAGGCAGAGTCTGTTAACAATAGACTTCTGATGAGAATCGTAACTGCACTGAATAGCCAAAGCTTCACTTTAATCTGTAGTTAGAAGCATAGTCTACATGGAAAAGAGAACTGTCACGTGATATAGTGAGCTGTTTTGTAAATTAAGTGGCCACAGTCATAGTTGGATAAAGCTAGTCAGTGTCAAGTGGAGAGGTCATGCTAAAATGGGAACATTGTGAAGCGTGAAAAGTACAACGACAAATATGTCACAGAGGAGGTCAGGAATCATGAAGAAGAGAGCCTATATACACTGTGGCTGCATTTGTGTTGGTCACTCAATTACTCCTTTAATTCACAAAATCTGTAACAAATTAAACTAAATTCAAAATTCTTATTACTTGTCCTACTTGTCATATATATATATACATATATATGGTGAGTTGTCCTACTTGTCATATATATATATATATATACATATCATATATTTATGTATATATATATACATCATATATGCCCTATGACATTTATATATATATACTTGTCCTATGAAATTTATAAATATATCTATAATATATATATAAATGTATGTATAATATGTATTATACATATATTTATAAAGTACAAGGAAAAGCCATTTGCTCATATTCTCACCACCTACTTTGGTATCTTTAGGATTGTTTTCAACAGAATATACAGTTTCCTTAAGCTAATATTGGGTTCTCTATGTGCCCTACTGAAGTGAATCACCCACAAATGAGCCCCCAACCTCACCATACTTCCTTCTGCTCTCTGTCATCTACCATGCTAGTTTTCCACGCTGTTTCCCTCCAGAGTTCACTTCCAGATTCCCTGGGATGCAGCCAGCTAATCTGATGAACACTCTCTGACAGTGTGCTGACTAATGGAGGCAAACGTGGCAGTTGCCCCACCCATTCGTCCCTTCTGGGTGGTCTGTGTATTTTAGCTGTGAGATGTTTCTGGAACTCCGAAGTTTGACTCAGATGAAATATGGGCTACTGGAGAAGCCAATAGGGATCTGGGGTCACTAGCATCTATCATTCAATAGGCAACCACTTGTTACTATTAACATTAAATCAGCTATTGGCCTAATAGGGACAACCAAAAGGAAACAGCCAGAGGCTCAAAAACAAATTAGCTACTTAAAAGAGTCTTGGAGAAAGCTTGTTGCAAAGGTTCTCCTGAGCTAAGCTGAGGTATACAAACATTGGGTGACCTTACGGAGGTGTCTTATTAGGGTTTTATTGCTGTGAAGAGGCACCATGACCAAGGCAACTTATATAAATGAAAACGTTTAATTTGGGGCTGGCTTACAGATTCAGAGGTTTAGGATGGAAGCATGGCAGCATTCAGGCAGACATGGTGCTGGAGGAGCTGAGAGTTCCAAGTCTTGATCCGAAGACAGCAGAAGGGGACTGTGTGCCACACTGGGCATAGCTTGATTATAAGAGATCTCAAAGCCTACCCTCACAGTGAAACACTTCCTCCAACAAGCCCACACCTACTCCAACAAGGCCATACCTCCTAATAGTGCCATTCCCCATGGGCCAAGCATTCAAGCATATGAGTCTAAGGAGACCACTCCTATTCAAACCGCTACAGCAGGGGTCTCACAAAAGCTCTACATTTGCTTTTTGCAAGGAGACCTTGGTAACTAATGGTCAAATTAGGTCATACCTGCTGCAGTTAAAAACAAAAAACAAATGCTTGATGTACAAAGAACTAGACCCTCAGACTAACTATATCATTCTTTGCCAATCTTAGCCTTAGGTATATGGAGACTAATGTATTTCTTCACCACAATTTCGAGGGTAAATATCATGATCCTGAATTGTCCTAGCACTGTGGTGGAAATTTCATATATCAGCAGTATGTGTATATTCCCAGTTTGGGGAATTGTTACTAAAATAAAGGGTCAAGTCTATACCTTTTCCAAATTCTGATTGAGATTAGGACATTACAATGAAGTTAGAAATAAACAAGACACCAGATACATTCGTATACTATATTGTTTCCATTTCTTAATAATGGAGACATAATGTCTACAAAAATGGAACCTGGGTCTCAGAAATGTTAAGCAATATATTCATGCTTATAGAGCCTAAAAAACTTTCTTTTTGTAAACATGGATGAAACTTATGTTATTTGTAGTTTAAAAAAATGGATGCAACTGGAGATCATCTTGTTAAGTAAAATAATTCAGAGGCAGAAAGACAAATACCACATTTCCTCTTATTTGCATTTCTAGATTCTCTATGGGCACATGAAACCTTATAACACACACACACAAACACACACACACACAGGAGCATGTTGCATGGAAGCAGAAGGGAGACTGTATGCGGGAAGGAAGAGGCTAACACTAATATAAGGAGGATGGAAAAGAGGGAAGGAATGGGAGTGGGAAACATGGTCAATTATAGGATGTACCTGAAAAAACTCTTTATGAAGTCAATCGCATGTACAATGGTTATGTGCCAATTTCAGAATAGAAAACATTCTTTGTTTTTGGAGGTCCAAATGAGTCTGTAGAAATTCATAGGTATTTTCTTAAGCTCAGCCTATATAAATATTGTTTAATATTCACATATTGATCGCTCAATCTTTTCCTTAGAAATTGTTCATCTCAAGTATTTTATATAGAAACTTGACTACTAGCACACTCACTCTGCCTTATAAGCTCATTAACATGAGAAGACATTATTAAGGCTACACTGTAAGTTTATTGAAATACAAAAATTAAAGGGAGTAGAAAGGTGATTCATCTTGACTCAGTTCTTTAGTTCACTCTCAGGGTTATGCCTCTCACCAGTTTAATTCATCCTGTCAATGTCTCTATGACCTTAAAAACAAACAGTAAATATTGTTTGAGCAAGACTAAGCCCATGGTTTCCATCACTTACCATTGATTACTTTAGCTTATGTTTGTTTTTTTTTTTATTAAATGACAAATTCAACTCAACCAGGAAGATAGAGAAGCCATTTTTTGTTTCATACTATGACTGGATCACTTCCAATTATTAATTGTCTTCCTACAGATTTATACAAAGTAGTGTGCAACCTGAACAACTAGAAGTCCCGAATTCAGTTTTTTTCCTGATTTCTGTTTCCTTTCTACCCTTTCAACTCAGTGTTGGTTTCCCTAAGGAGTAATCCTAAGAAAAAGGCTATTAATGTATGAAGAGTGATAATCTGAGACTTGAGAGACTATGCCAAGAAATACTCCCCTGTGTTTACCTTTTCTATAACCACAGAAGGGGAGGGCAGGGAAAGGCAGGTGCTTTACCATTCCCACTATAAGGCTCCTGCAAAAAGAGGGAAGAATTCACACTTTTATATGTATATAGGACAATCATAAACAGCCTACAGTATGTTACTTAACACTATTTCTCATTTTCCCTTCAGAAAACAGAGTACTTTGGACTCAAGAGAGAAAACAGAAAGCAGGAAAACGTCAAGTGAATAAAGAGCTTAGTCTAAGGGGTGGAACATGGGCAATGGTATGGGACCCCTTTACTTCTTGGAGATCTCAACTATAAGTCTCATGTTGACAGGATGACCCACCCACTTCCAAGCCTACCTTTACCTGGATTCCTGAAGGCTGCATGATTTGTCACTAAGCAATAAGTTTTCAGCTAACTGTTGATTATAATCAAAACTTCACACTAGCACTAAAACTAAAATTAATGTTCCCTAATTGCTAAATTTAGAGATTCTGAGACTTTATCCTGTGTGGAGGTTTCAAGCTTTCATTTTGGATATAAACTAATATTTTAAAAGAAAACCTCTGGGGCTAATACCTTAACAAAATGAAATCAATTTAGAGATAGTCATCTCACTTAATGAGGAAGATAATTTGTTTTAGGAGGGCTCTATACTAACATAAGTTCTTCCTAAAGATCCAATCAAAGTTAATGTATATTGACTTTGAAATTCAAGCAGTGAGATCTTGTTTACTGCTGTAATCTGAACATGAGATGCCCCCAAAGATGATGTGTTGAAGTCTTAGTCCTACCTTACAACATTATTAGGATAGTCTACTTTAGGAAGTAGGACCTAGTAGATTAAATGTCATTGGCACAATGCTCTTGAAGGGGATATTGGGATCTGTCCCTTTTAGTCTGACTTGTTTCCTGGCTGCAATGGGTGAACAGTTTCCTCTACTACTCTATGATAGAACTGCTTCTTATAAGACCTAAAGCATGGAGCCAACCAACCATGAATGACTGTGACTCAAAATAGCCCAATATTTTACTTAGACGTTGTTGATATCAAATATTTTATAACAGAAACTTGACTAAGTTTCTTACTCTGCCTTATGTCGTCATTAGAACAAGAAGTTATTAGGACTATACTGTAAGATAATTGGAATACAAGAATCATAATATAATATACTGATGGTGATCTTTGAGAAATTAGCTGTTACTTGGGCAGTGAGTAGAAGTGAGAGGAGACTCTACTGAACAAAGAGAAGCCTCCCATATAGACCCTGGGCAGATGATCCTGGACCCACATAGTGTTCAAGATACCAAGCTCCTTTTGCTTAACTGCATCATAGAACAATGGCTTAACCTCCTTGTTAATATCTAAAAAACTACACTCTTGCTGGAAATTTCATACGACATTTTTATTACTACCATATTAACAAGAATTACCTGGCCATACTTTGTTGCAGAAAAAAGGCTGAAAGTATAGCTTTATTCCTCATATCCATCAAACAATGTAGAGACTTTCATTTTGGGATAGCATTAGTGAATAAATAGAAGAGTGTTTAGTCAACAGCAGACTTGAAATCCTGTTAGGAGATTCATATAATGAAACACAGTCCTCCAGAGCTCAATGTCATGCGAGTGGATGGGAAGCTGAGAATTTTATTTGTATTTTCTGTAGCCATCTAGTAGAGTTGGGTTTCCACTTGGATGTAAGGATGTATGTTCAGAGATATAGAGATACTGTAGGATATGAGAAGAGCCATTGGTAGTAAAAATGGCCAGCAAAATGATCCTTTATCAACATAATGCCTTACTGTATCTCTCAGTGGTAGATTTTACTTGTTGGAGAAATAGAGTTCAAGCAAGGTCTCAAAAAATGTTGACATTCACATGTAAACAGAAAACAGAAGGAAGATGTAGGAAGATCCACAGGCTGCTAATCAATGATACAGAAAAGAGAGCAGTTAACATGATGCAAAGATACATCTAGTACACTATATAGAATGGGCTTGTCCATTTCGGTTGTCCATTTGAGTTTCAAATATTTCTTTGATATACATATGTCTCTGATAAACAGTCTACATTCAATGCCATATCAAGAGGCATGACTTCATTCAGGTCCTTCCTTTGAGAATCATGCAGATTATTCAAATGATTTTAGAAGACTTCATAAAATTATGAAAAGTTAAGTTAATATTAGGTACAAAACACTGAAACATAGATCAAACAAAGTCAAAAGAAAGAATTAGTTTAAAATTGATAGGTAATTGTAGAGAATTGTAACATTAAAAACAGAAGATAAAACCTGAATGATTTGAGCCAGGCATGGTGGTGCACACCTTTAATCTCAACGTTACAAAGGCAGAGACAGGAAGATCTCTGTGAGTTCAAAGGCTTCCTAGTCTACTGAGTTTCAGGACAACCAGAGTTACATACAAAGACCATATCTTTAACAACAACAACAACAAAAAAAAACCCAACAAATGGTTCTTTCTCTTATAACAATAAATACAATACAAAACAACAGAAATAAATAGGCCACAATTATGAGAGTTATATGGTTTAGCATACATTCCCAATGTCCAGTCCATATGTATTTGGCACCTGACTTTAACATTCTACTATATAACCATCTCCATGAGTTTAAAGTTCTTCTATTGTTTTGTACTGTATTTATTGTTATAAGAGAAAGAACCATTTATTGGACTGATAGGGGGAGCTGTTGGGGGGAAAAGATATACCTTAAACTAAAAAAAAAAAAACAAAAAACAGAGTAGAGGATGGGGGTTGAGGGGGAAGGGGGTGGAAGGGTGGGACTGGAGGGGGAGTATGGAGGGGATTGTGATTCAGATGTAACTTAAAGAAATAAAAAATGAATTATAAAAAAAGAAAAAAAATAATGTACACATGAAAAAAAAAAAACCCAACTAACCAACCATACAAACAAAAACCTGAATGATTTCACGAGCTTTCTCCTCTTGCCTTTATCTATGAAGCAGAGGGAACAATTTCATTCTTTCCTGCCCCATACCTCCTTTCATTCCCTCCTTAATTATTTCCTAACATAAGCATCATCATACACCAAAAAACTCAAGGAAAGCCAAGATTACATTGATTTTGTTATTGTGGTTGTTGATGATACTCAAATCTCAGTGTCTAGGAAATTGAGAATGCAAAAGCTTTTACCAAATTAAAATCTTTATATATGTATATTTATGCTTTGGGGATTTTATCTGTGTAATTTATACCTACAGACACACATATAGACAAACTCAAACACATATAATTAAAAATAGCCTCATCAATATGTTTTGTTGCAGAAATTAGAGATTCAGAAAATACTTTGCACTTAAGCAATGACATAAAAGAATTTGGAAATAAAAACCGTACATGTGCATCAGCAGAAAGAAAATCCAAGTCATACTTTCACTAAAAAAACGTGAAAGTTATGAATCAAGGGCATATATAAAGGTCTGTTTAACCTCTGTCAAAACACAATATTTGGGCATTATCAACCCTATTGGTTTCTGTCTTCCTTATTTCCTTTTACTGTTAGAGGTTTATTTTGTTATTTTTTTCCAATTTCTCTAGGTAGGTAATAAAAATCATTGAGTTTTCAGTCTCCACTTTTTACTATTGCATATGTTTATAACCATAAATTGCAATAAAATCATAGCTTTGCCTGCACTCCAAGAGTGTCAATGTATCATAGCTTAATTATTATTAAGTTACAATCTGCTGCTGTGATTTTCATTGTTTGTCTGTTGAATAATGAAGTACTCTGAAGCACAATGCTTAAGATGGACAGAATTCTGTTGCTGTTGTTACTTACTGAGTACCTTTAAAATTCATTTCAAGTGATTCCACTGTGATCATAGATTGTTCTTTGACTTAGAATATCTTTATCATGCGAAACAGTGTTGATACCTTCATTTGCATAACTTCTATTGCCCTACCTTTTATTTACAATCCTCTCTCTTCAAATGTACCCAATCTGCCATTAATTCTATTTAGAGAAGTCTTTCTATCCCTGAATCTCTTCTAGACTTTTTATGCTTTTTAAACAAACAGGTATGCTTCCGCACACTCTGTTAAATTCTATTTACTTAAATATGTTAATTACAGCAATTTTACAATCCATATCTGAGGACTCCCAAATCTGTGTTGCTTATTTCCGTTTTTACTTATTTCTTTATACTTTATTCATCTATTTAGTCATTTAGTAACCTTGAACTCAGTAAGAAACATCAGGATGAAAGTGGCAGCTCTTCCAGAAAATGCATTCATAACCGTTGCAAGCAATTGGCCTTAATTTAATCAGATACTAAATTAACTTAGACTTAAAAGAAATGATAAGATTCTTTCTGCATGTAGTTCATCCTTGCTCTTCACTTTTCTTTCATTTGTTTGTTTGATTATGAATCACAGTGTCTCATGTAGCCTAGAGTGGTCTCTAATGCACTATGTAGCTGAGGATGACCTTGAATTACTAATTTTTCTGTTTCTGTCTGGTGAGATTAGATGAGTATGCTACTCTGAGAGGCTTATGTGGTTCTGGAGATGGAACTCAGCCAGGTTACTCTAACTGAGTTAACTGCCACCACCATTACCACTATTACCACCCTGTTTCCTTACACTTAAGACTAAGGCTTTTGAGAAAGCTTAGGGATTTTTCCTTGGTAAAGGCTGAAACATATATTTATTATTTCCCATAATTTTGCCCACAGGAAACTATGTAGCTTTCTTGCCTTTTAGTTCCCCTTGAAAAATTTTTTTCTTTTCTTTCTTTCTTTCTATTTTTTTTTTTTTTTTTTTTGAGACATGATTCCTCTGTGTAGCCCTCGCAGTCCTGGAATTCACTATGTAGACCAGGATAGCCTTGAACTCACAGAGATCCTCCTGCTTCTGTCTCCTGAGTTCTGATTAAAGGCATGTGCCACCACTCCCAGCTGCCCCTCAACTTCATAGCACCTTACATTCTGCTTTGGAGCATTGCATATTTCCAAAGGAAACCTGTTCAGGAACTGTCCCTGTGGCTGTGACCCTTTAGATCCACAGATTTAAATGATTAAAATGCAATTTTGTTCTCTCAAGCTTCAGATATTGTCACATTCTTCTCAGCCCTTCTGTCACTTGCCTAGACTCTTGCCCCACATGTATTTTCCAAATCAACAAATGCCTTGAGGAAAGAACATCAAGTTTTCTTCAAACATTCAGCATTATCCTTCTCTGAAGATCATAGAACTAAATGCTGTGGCCTCTTTGATTGGTTGCTAATGCCTTCAAATAGATGTGCTCTGCCCTGTCCAGGTAGATGGATCCAATGCAGTCTATTCCGTTATAGCTAATGATTGATATCTAATTTCTTCCTATGAGATTAAAAGCTTACTTATATAAATCAAACAAAATATGAAACTTAAGCACTGCTTAGCCAACAGAGGCATGCCAAAGTATGCAGAGTTTAAGAATATCAGTAACAAATATAGGGAGGAACAAGTTAAGAGCAATCTAGTACAAAGTCTCAAATCATCTGATAAATCCTACCTACCCCCTGTGAAGTCCATTAAATAACCAGTTGCCTTGGCTAGCAACGACTTCTGTCTGTCTTCAGATGGCTTGCCACTATACCACACCTTTCTTTCCTGCCTAGATTAGAGACTCCAGACCATTAGTGTGTTTGGCTAGGTAAGACTTTATATTTCTCGCAGACTCTTTTCATAATGGTAAGAATTAGAGAGAGGTCTATCAGATATAACTACAGTATGAAGATATCATCAGTATAAAATACAGGAAGCATTTGTGAAGATTGTTGGAAGGAAGGGTCAATTTCTTGGAAAGATCTGGGGAAGGAGAAAGCCACAGCAAGGAAGATGTCTATCGGTAGCTAGTACCCAATAAGTATATGCCAGACTCACTGAAGTTAAGTGTTTATTTCTCTCCTTAATTCACCTAATATCTTCTGGACAGGATATGATCGTTGTATTTACAAATGACAAATTTTTTTTTTTTTATTCCCCAGTTAACAGATTTAACCAACTAGCTAAAAGCTGGAACTTAATCTGCTTAAAATAAAATCGAGGTCACCTTCTTCATTAGAAGGATTTTTCCATCAGCATCTATCAGTCTCATCATGGTGTCAAATCAATGTGATTTAAGGAATCTGGCCTGTCTCTCGGTTCTAAATTTTAACAGAGTAATGCTTAGACAATGGCCACTTTACAAGCAACATGATATGCCATAGTTTCCTACTGAGATAGCCTGCGACTCACTCTCCCAGAGACTTAATTTTCAGTATCAGGACACCCTCCACTTGAGATTCAGAGCCAACAGTATTTATATGGACGTCACCATTTCACACTGAGTTCATCAGCCAGCACTTTTGACAGTTTCTTTGTGTCCACCATTTCTAAGAGCAGCGTTGACCAGTTCTCACTTTACCAACCCTAAGTCCACGCTTTGCTCTTACCATTTCTTTCTCACAGGGATATAAGGAGGTCTCCCAAGTGCTACCTGCAGTGTTTTCTACCTGGTTTCTTTATCATCATATTCTGCTTATTTTGTCAAATTTACTACTGTATTTTGTTCCTTTATCTCAGTTGTGAGGAAACTGTTAGAGAAGGGTCTTATGCATGATTTTCAAAGGCTGATTTCAATGTTCAGAGGTCTGGTTATCGCTGTATCTGAGGCATTCTCTGGTTGGATAATAAAAGTTGCTGGTGGTCAATTAGCTGGACAGAATGAGTATAGGAAGGTGGAACTTCCTTGGAGTAACTAAGAAACCCTGAGAAAATACAGAGCAAGCTCTCTTTCCACCAGGAGACAAGGATGTGGATAGATGTGTGTGTCTGAGAGATCTGAAAGTATAGCAAGCCAAGTGGTTGAGTGGGATTAGATGGTCGGGTTAACTTGTATAAGCTAGTTGAGATTCTCCCTTGCTAAGGCCTAAGTGTTGAACTATTAAAAGGTCTTGGCATATTTATTATATGGGCTCACTGGCTGCCCCAAGCCTCACAAACGCTTTCAGCCAGGACTTCAATAAAGCCCTGAACTTTCCCACCCCCAAAGTTCAGATTTGGGCTACAAACTGCTCATGACATTAAAATTGCTGAGCATATAAAGACTGGACAACAAATGTTACTATTGCTTGACTATTTTTTCCATTTTATTTGGACCCCCAAACAGGTTTCTACATCCCAATTCAGCAAGAAGCAATTTTAAGAGAGTGACAACCCATTCCTAAAAGGTGGGGTGGGTGATTCTTTGGTCATTTGATGGGTTATAGAGGTTGCTGTTTAGGGGGAAGGGTTACAAGTTGTTAAATGGTCTCATTAAGCAAGATAGAGGAGGTTAGACTCAGGGATTTCTTTCTTTTTATTTTCTCTATCCTTCTTTCTCTTTTATGTAGGGGGAGAAGACTTGAAAAGCAAAAAGGGACACTATAGACATGATATAGGAATAATAAAGAAAAAGTGATAGATTATTGAATCTACTGTTTCCTGTCTATATATTGATACAAAATTAAGGTTGTATTTGGTTACATTGGTATAGATTGTTGTATATTGTTGCAAAATAAGGTTATATTTTGGCTAGGTGTTGTACCTAAGTAATTATTAAAAATACAACATGAAGTTCCAGTCCATTTGATAGCAACTATCACAGAATGTTTAGGATAATGAAGAAATGCAAGTTGATAGTCATGCAAACTTACAGTTTTTGTAGGTATGAGGTTAGTTAAACAGATGTTTTCTAAGTTAATTGAAGAGTAGGACGGAAGTGTATACACATATATGTAATTTAACTGGCTAGAAACATTTTAGGCAGGGGTCAATGATGGCTACTAGTTTTGCCCATTGGGCCTCGCCCACCCTGAACAGTTTAAAAATGGATGATACTGATGGGTTACAGCCAGTATTAGGCATACCAACAATATTGTCTATGTGAGCCCTTGCTCACTTCAAATGCAAGCAATTCCAGAAATAAATGGCCGTGGTAAAATTGAGTGAAGCTCTATGGAAACAAGGCTGCACACTATTGTCACTGGCCATTATTTGTGACTGAATCAGAATCATCTCCAGTTAATTTCTCCTCAGACATGAAGTTAAAAGTTGCAATCATTTCATAGAATTAAAGGTGTGTCCCAAGGGGGGATGCCAACTGTTCCATCTTTGAACAATTCAGTGTCTGTAGCTGTGCCAACTGGCTCCCAATCTTAGTGTATAGAAAGACAAATGGAACCATCCTCACTATAAATATATGATACTATAACAATTACTTTTGCTTTACAAAAAATACTTCTATTTTTTAAAGGAATGTTTAGTATGTAGTTTTATAACTATGGTTTATCTTTTGCTTTAGTTTTTTGTTTCTTTGGTATCGTTTTTAAATAAGGTCTCAATTGCCAAACTGTTTTCACATTCATATGTTTCTTTCTGCATCCACCCTCAAGTGCTGGGAGTTGAGTTATGTACACATCCAACTGTGGCATATTTTCATCCTATCCAAAGCATTTTCTTCTCATTTTTCTTCTAAAACTTTTAAATAGTATTAGCCTTTATCAGATAAACACTTAAGAACTGAGAGCTTGCAGATCTAAATGTAAAGACTTCAACTCATTGAAAATGAACCATCACAGATGTGTAGGTCAGGTTCTTTTTTTCTCAAAGATAACATACCTAAATACCCTCACTCTGGAGGCTCATTGATGTAGCTGTGTGACGAAATAGTTCACATTTCCTTCTCTTTTCCTTGGGCTGTGAAGGTACAGGCAAGCCTTGGTATCTGAGTGCACTGAGAAGGAGTGTGTACCTGCCAGGCCATGTGCTAGTTTCTAAGCCCTGCCTTGTTATCTTTCCTTCCACAATTATCTTTCTGGTTTTCCCTTTTCTCTCTTCTCTGCAATGTTTGGTCCAAATGACCACTCAAGAACCTGCTAGAGTACTATCATTTGAAGTCCCAGTCTCAATTCCTTTAATT
Organism: Lophiomys imhausi; assembly: GCA_907164525.1. Lineage (NCBI taxonomy): Eukaryota > Metazoa > Chordata > Mammalia > Rodentia > Muridae > Lophiomys > Lophiomys imhausi. The sequence goes on from CAJQZJ010004760.1 coordinate 13,251,050, forward strand.
AAAAGAAGGAATCAAGCTCATTCAAGGCCTTGAAAGCGTCATTAAGGGAATGCCTGGGTGTTTCTCAGCGGCTTCCTGGCTAGGCAGCCTTGCAACAGGATGACCATAAGAGAACTGGCTCTGAAGTCCGGGTACTGAGCTTTCAGGTCTCAGTTCTGAGAGCTCTTGGCTGTGCAGCTTGTCTCAGCTCCTGCAGTTGCTTCATTGCCCTCGACCTTCTTTGGAGTAACTTGGTTATGAAGTTGAACCAAACGACTCATTTTGACTAGATGTACCTGACAGGTGCATAGACTTGAGTACCTTTTTTTTCTCCCAAGTGCTGTTGGTTTTTCCAGACAGAGTTTCTCTGTGTACCCTTGGCTGTCCTGGACTCACTTTGTAGACCAGGCTGGCCTCGAACTCACAAAGATCCACCTGCCTCTGCCTCCCAAGTGCTGGGATTAAAGGCGTGTGCCACCACCGCCCGGCTCAGACTTGAGTACCTTAATGATAAAGAAACAAAACCAGGTCTATAAAGAATTGTGTTGGTATTTTGATAGGAATTGCATTGAATCTATATATTGCTTTTGGTAGGATGGCCATTTCTATTATGTTGATCCTACCTATCCATGAGCATGGGAGATCTTTCCATCTTCTAAAGACCTCTTCCATTTCTTTCTTCAAGGGCTTGAAGTACTTGTTGTATAGGTCCTTTACTTACTTGGTTAGAGTTACCCCCCAGGTATTTTATGTTGTTTGCGGCTATTGTGAAGGGGGTTGTTTCCCTTATTTCTTTCTCAGCCCATTTGTTTGTTGTATAGAGAAGGGCTTCTGATTTTTTGTTTAATTAATTTTGTATGCGGCCACCTTGCTGAAGGTGTTTATCAGGTGTAAGAGTTCTCTGGTGGAATTTTTGGGGTCGCTTATGTATACTATACTATCGTATCGTCTGCAAATAGGGATAATTTGAGTTCTTCGTTTCCAATTTGTATCCCCTTGATATCTTTTAGTTGTCTTATTGTTCTAGCAAGAATTTCAAGTACTATATTGAAGAGATATGGTGAAAGTGGACATCCTTGTCTTGTTCCTGAGTTTAGAGGAAATGCTTCAAGTTTCTCTCCATTTAATTTGATGTTGGCCACTGGCTTGCTGTATATTGCCTTTATTATTTCTAGATACAGTCCTTGTATGCCCGTTGTCTCCAGAACTTTTAGCATGAAGATTCAGATCTCAGAGTCTGGAATTTACCCATTGTTCAGGAGGAAGAGTGTTTTCCCATGACCATCCTCCTGCCATTCAAAAGATCTCTTTTTGTTATCTAAGTTTCTTAAATATTAGGAATCAATCCAACAGCCAAGGCCAGTGAGCAATTATAGACTGACAGTTCCACATGCTCCCTGGTAAACCAACTTCTTCAGACTAGACTACTATCATCCTCTTGTATCCTCTGTGTAATTTTTAGGGAGACTCAATTTATTTTAAAAATGTATATGTTGAATATAGTGTATGTGGATAAGCTTTCTTCTTTCAACTCTCAAAATTTACAGTACTTTATGAACAAACAGCCCCTGAAAGATCATCTCTTTGAATTCTCTTTGGTAAAAGAATATGTACATGTCATATTTGTAATAACATGCCATTTTATATTCTTTCTTGTATTTTCTCCTTGCCTGTTCATAAACTGCCTTGTCTGTTAAAATGGATTGTGAGCTGCACAATGGCAGTGAAGTGCTGCATCTCCTCTCCATGGCTGGTGCTAACACCAAGCAAGAAGTTAAGAATAAAGAATAACCTCTTCCAACCAATGACATAAGGTCTGATTCCAACATTGCATGATTATCTGTTAGTATACAAGTTCTCTAGTGGAAGAACACATATTCACAGTTTTTATATATCTAGAGCCAAATTTGTGTCAAATAGAGTAGATTCTCATGAAAGTATGCTGTTGATATATGCATTCTCATGACATCTAACAAAATCTTGACATCTATATGTTTTCCATATATTGCCTCATTTGACTTATTTTGATAATTGCTAGATGCCCCTCCCCTCCAAGAAAACACTGATACTATATTAGTAACAGTTTTCAGAATGAAAGAAAAAAATCACAAAAAACCCATAGAAGTATATTGAATGATTTTCCTCAGGTCAAAGCTAAATTTGACCTAACTAACATCAAATGTAATTTCTTTTAACATTACTACATTAGTTTGATGCTGCAAATACTTAAATTTGCTTAGTGTTTTCCATTATTATTCTAAGAATGCCTGGAGTATCAGTGTTGATCATGCCCTACATTCCCTATATTTCTTCTGGCAACGAGCTTTGAGTCTGTTGCACCTTGCATGCACCTGTCCTGTACTTGGTCAAGATGCAGTCCTTTAGAGACTGGGAGGAAATCAAATACTCTTCTGTGAAGGTACTAGATTACAGCAAATACTAGCATCCCACTTGAAGGTTTTCATGGAGAGCTGAAAAACTACAGTCAGTTGCACACCAACGGTATCAATAGAAAAAGGAAGATTCTTTTAGAGGAAAACTGTCTCTGAAAAGATGGAACAGAATGATAGAAAGAAGCACAGGCAGGAATCAGTCTGATTATGGGAAGAGAGAAATGGAGGGAGGAACAGAATGAGGGAGAATGGGCAGGCAACTTCCGGATTTCCATGAAGTGTGACCATTCCTCCCATACATATCTGCCTTCTGGGAAGAGTCCTTTCATTCTTTTAATAATCCAGTCACCAGCACAAGGCTTCTAGCTGTGCATCTCCTGTTTGCATTGGTCATGAGGTGGTTCTGATTCCTTGTGCTGATTATCCCTCTGATATCTCCCACAGGCTCCTGTGCTTCATGGTGATTTGAAAATCAACTTCTTAAAGCTGCACACCTAAACTTTAGTTAGGAGATGAGAATACATTAAGTCTCTCCAAAGATTTTACGCACACTAAAATCACAGTGACAATGAGGATGACAAGGAGCCAAAAAAAAACAACCCAAAAGAATGTTACTCTCAGACATTGTGGTCTTTCAAATAGTGAAAATCACCACTACCAACGAAACTGTGTGTTTCTAAAAGTCAACTTCTTCTAGCTGAGAAGGCATGAGTAGCAAGGTCAGTCCAGTAAATGTTCATCCAATCTGCATCTGCAGCACTTGTTAAGGATATCTGACAATTAACCACAGATTTTGGGTCTATATTCGGCTCTCGGCACACTCTTTTTCCTAAGATTGTGGCATTCTGTTCCTTGACATTGAGTAACTATGGTAGAATCAGAAGAAGTGGCTACAGAAGGGAGTACTTCTAAAAGGGAGCCAGAATGGGAGACATGAAGAATGAAAATTGCATTATTACTTCCCAGAGATAGAAAGATAAGGCCCCAAGAGCAGTAGACTTAAAAGCTGCATCTGGAAGGAATCATTTGAAATATCCTCTCAGATTTTAACAATCAAAGCCAGAGTTTGAACCACATCATTGGGTATCATAATATAACTTCACATCTGATATTTCCTCCATATTTCATGATGATTTATGCCTTAGGCAAGGCTATGGTGCTCAGTCTACTGATGAGAAAGTGGAGCTAGAGATTTAAAATTCCTTAGCTTTGCCCAATCAGTTAAGTTTTAGAGCAGAATTGGAGTTAAAGGATATCATTTCTACCTCTCCATGGTATCTTGGGCTGATCAATGAATTGATTTCTTCATTCATTCAATCATTCATGATATGAGATTAATGTTCATCCAAAACAAAGATTAGGCATTATCAAGTTAAAATACTGGAATTTAAAAATAACTGTCACTCCAAGTTCACACAAATCTGACTGTTCTTTCCCTCAACAGGATCCAGTAGGCAACTGGATGTCATCAGTCTGGGGACAATCATAAGTCAACATCCTTTATAAAGGATTGCCTCCATATCATAATCATTGTTAAGTAGCTTTGGTACAGAAGCAATGTTTATTGAGTATACAATAGGCTCCAGGAACAATTTTATCCAGTGAAGACAGGGAAAGTACAGTGCAAAGTCTTGGGTTGAAAAAAAGGAAAATAAGGGCATATAGTTTTTTTTGTGGTATGCTTCTCAGGGCAGGAGGCTCATTGATATGGATGGTGATTATTACATTCAAGGGAGCTCAGTTGGGTTGTGATCTTCAGGGCAAATGCAAACAAATCTTTATCTTCCTTGATACTTTTCTTATGCTTAAGGACGGTGTCACATTCCCTCTGTCAGCTCCTAGTATGTTCTGTCCTACTGAGGCTGAGACACTCCTGTCTTTGAATATTTTTTAAGTAAAATTTTCTTCAACTGGCATGGTCCTCAGAAGACTTCAGAATACTCAAAGCAGAATGTGAGGAGCCAAGAGAAATGAAAAGATTTTCTAAATGAATCTAGAATCAAGTTTCCTTTATTATGTGGTATGTGTGTTCTTTATTGTATCATAGAACATGTTTCCAAAGTTTACATTTCCAGAATTGTCCCTGAGCTGCAAGTATAGTTGTTGTGGCCCCTATCACTTCCTTCAGTTGTATGTATTTTCTGTTAATATAACCTAACCCAAGACAAGTTCTGTTCACATCTTCACCAACTGTGGAAGCATGTCCTCTCAAGTGACATAGGAAAGTCTCAATGTTGATAGCATATCCATTTGGAATTTCCTTTAAAATTAATGTTGAACCCATTAAAGATGGAGAAAATCAAGATGGATCCCAAGTCACAGTGATTCTACCAGCTAATTCTCATTTAAAAGAAGAAGTATTACATTAGCACATACTACCTCATTTGCTGAAGCTAAGAATAATTGTTGTATTTGAACCTAGGAAGGGGGAGCAATTTATTCTGAGCATTTCATTATACTACTTGAGATCAACTACATGGGAGCGGGACAGATGGAGTAGCCTTATTCCTTTCTACCTGTGAAAATGTTGGGAACTGTTCTTGTTCTTTGAGCTATATCTCAAATTTACACATATGGATACATATTGTCAAGTGTCCTGGGATGTCATTAGCCTTTTTTTTTCCCTTGCATTGTTCCTGCATAGATTGTGGGGTAAGTGCCATCACACTACAACTGTTTTATAGGATAAGCACCTAGATGCCTGCAGCACAAAACAACAGCCGAGCTGGCAGTATTCTGTAACATGATGGTGTCAGAGGAAGAGCAATTCTCACTCACATTTATTGACAATGTCCATGCAAGGCATAGCTCAGTTCTCATGAATTTTACATTTTGCTGAGAAAATACATTTAAGAAAAACAAGAAATATGTGTTCAACAGGAGAAAGGAAATATGTATGTTAAATGCATACAAACAATAAATTTGCAGCAGTGTTAAAGAGACCTTACCTCTGCCCCATTCCTTCTGCATCTGTGCACTGTAGGCCTTATAAGCACCTCATTTCTGGTCTTTTCTTAGCAAGTTGTGCACAGGAGTTCATGAGCCAGTCTTTCCCTCTCGGCTGTGAATTCTATGAGGATAGGGTCGGTGGTGTCTTGGTCTATCTGCACCTCTGGTTGCATCCGCACACTCTCAGTGCCTCTTCTGTATTATATTGCTGCTTATTGACTACCTGATCCTGAAAACGACGATGTGTAAGAGTAAGAGATGCATACCAGGAGTGTCCACTTTGGGTGCTCAGGTCATCCTTTCTCAATTCTGCACAGCACCCTTTGCACATTAACTGCTTTTTCAGCCTCAGACTTGCTCTTCCAGGCTTTGGTGCTGAGACCATCCAAAGGTGGCCTATTAAAGAAGAAGATGAGAGGACATGCCAGGACACTGAGCTAGGATATGAGGACAAGTTCTATGCTAACAAGATATAGACAAACCAGGAAGGTACTTTCAGTTTCGATGAATCCTTGATCAGTACATTTGAATAGCATAATATTCATAATCAGCATAAATTAAAACGTGTGTGAACAAAACATGCAAGTTTCTGTACATATTTAATACTAAGAGAGAATATCCCTTTTTGTCTTCTTCCCTTCTCTCACTTCTCTCAAGATAGGCCATTAGGGAAGAAACATTCAATGATAAGTCAAGGGTCATAGAATCCACTCATGATTTTAATTTAATAACTTGGGATAGTCTACTGTTTTCTCAATGTTACACTGATAGGAGTTCACTAGGTATTTTGCAGTCTATTTATACTTAACTATTGTAATGGGTTTTAAAATAAGACACAGGTTTCTTTTATTTGCTCTTAAAGTAGCACATCGTAGGATGGAAGACCCTGTAAATAAACCCAGAAGCATGCTTTTCCCCCCTTTGGTGATGACATCCGCCTGCCATATACTGTGGAACAGACATTCTGCTTTCTGAGAGGCTTTCTCCTTTGAGAAAGTGTAGGAAGCAGACTAGATGCTGTTCCTGTCCTCTGGGCTTAGCCTAGGATTCAGAAGACTTGCAGCATGGCACATGGCCATTTGGTATGGAGAGTGTTCACCCTGACCTTGCTTCTGTGTGTCAGTTTCTGTCTCCATTGCTGGCTCATAGACCCCACTTTTTTTTTTCCTAATTAAACATTACTTTCTTACTAGTAGTAACAATGTTCCAACAAAACATGATAAAAGACCTGTTGGAATGATACTCTCAATGAAGTTCTGCAGTGACAGTTACAGAGAAAACCCTGCCCAATCAGAACAGTTTTCTGAAAAGCGGTAGACGGTGAAAACACACACACCTTTTCAAGTCTTCTTTGATTCACTTTAGACACTCCAGGGGAAAGACCACCCCGAGTGCTGTTCTAGAACCAGAATTCATACCAGCAAGTAACACAGGAAAACAGTGGCTGACGTTGTTGGTGAGGGGAAGCCCTTTCTCTCACCTTCTGATAGTTCTATTCCTCAATGGACATGATCTCAAATTCTTAAAAAGTATGACAGCCAGGAACCTTCTCAAAACCCCTATTTTATTGTAGGCATTTAAGATATCGTTTTCAGGTGCCCCAGAAACACAACATTAGACTTATTTTGTTATAAGACACCGGCATAAACCTAAGGGGTTTCATTGCGCAGTTGTCCTGGAAAGACCCTTGCAACCCAAATACAAACTCTCATAGAGATTTAAAACAGCACCATATATATACATACATATATATATATATGCATTGTCAGAAAGGAAGACATTCTTTTCGTCTTGTTCATTCTGCCACCCTATAAAGGAAACTGTGTGTCAATGTGCATTTATCATCCCCTCTGGTCCTTGCCTTCATCAAGGGTCCGGTTCTACTGAATAGCAAGGGATGCACATGAGCATCCGAATGCAAACAAGTAGCTTAACAAAAAATATAAATCCCTAGAAGTGAAATGTAATTACCAGGTTAAAAAAAAAAAAAAAAGAGCTCCCATTTATGAGGGCCTATCACGTCTGGCATCTCTGCACCCAGCTCCCCCCAACACTGCTCCTGTTGTGTCAGATAGTGGCAGTGTTGAGCCCGGGAACCGGCGCCCAGCCCGCGGCAGTCCCCGCGGCCGCACAGCCTGCGCGGCTGACTCCGACTCTCTGGAGCTACTGGGCCGCGTGGGCGCAGGGGAGCGGTAGGGGCGCAGGGCGGCGAGGGGGTCTCCGCTCCGCATCCCCGAACTGTTCGCCTCCTACCCCCACCGCGAGAGCCCCACTCCTTCCAACTGACCGAAAATCACCGAAGGGGGCGGTGGAGGGAGGGAGAGGTCGTCGGCCGCTCGCCGGCTAGGGAGCGGCCCGGGCTCGCAGAGCGAGCAGTGTGAGCTCCCGCGCCCCCTCCGAGGCAGATCGCGGGGTGGCAGTCCCAGTCGGCTCCGCCGCGCGGCCTCTCCAATCCTCCCCCTCCCCCGCGCACGCCCTCCCCCTTCCTTTCAGTAGGACTCCGGGACTCGGGAGAGGGCGCGGGAGGCAGGCACACGGGCCCGACCCCACTCCAGCGCTCGCCGGGGACGCGGGCGGGCAGCGAGGGGACGCGAAGGGGGAGCGGGGCGGGCGCGGCCATAGAGAGGCGGCCGCGGCGGCGGCGGCAGTAGCGACCGCCGGCGGACCAGCGGCGGCAGGGCCGGCAGGCGCCGGGGACCGAACTGCACGTCTCAGCAAAAGCGCCCCAGCCCTCGGCGCGCCGCCTCCTGCGAGCCTAGCCGGGCAACATTTTGTGACCCTCCAATCCATCCTTTGGAGAAAAGGGAAAAAAATAGCTTTGAGCGGAGAGACGGGGAAATCTGTATAATATATATGTATACATATGCATGTTTATGTATATGTACACACATATATTATTATATTTGGTTCCTGCTAAAATTAGCCGGGCTCGCCGCGCGTCCGTGTGCGAGTGTGTGTGCGTGCGGGCGTGTGTGTGAATGTGATTACTCCAGGACTCCCCGGGCGCGCAGGCGGCGGCGGCGAGCGCCCCGGCCAGCCCCGCGCTTCCCGCCCGCCGCGGCCGCCTCCGCCGCGCCACCGATTTACGGAGAAAGATATCAAGGGGGAAAATGGCGTCTCCGGAG
>CAJQZJ010004760.1:13262591-13281991 GCA_907164525.1 Lophiomys imhausi
AGAGAGAGAGAGAGAGAGAGAGAGAGAGAGAGAGAGAGAGAGAGAGAAAGAGAGAGACAGAGAGAGAGAGAGACACAGAGAGAGAGAGAGACCCAGTTTGAGGAAGTTAAACTGCAGTTGGAACTGGACCTTGCAAGCTGCTGCCACTTTAGAAACCTGAGCTGAGCTGGGGGAGGAGGTGAGGATCACAGGCAGTCAGTAGACAGAGGAAAAGGGACTTGTCTCTCTGAGCAGGAAAAATAGATATGTCACTGGAATAAACAAACTGGAAATGGGGGAAGGAGTGGCTGGAAGGGAACATAAGGGGGGGCATCACAAGCTGTGGTTTTCTTTAGGAAGGGGGTTACTTGGAGCTTGGAAGGAAATAACTGCCTTATATGCTTATGAGGAGCCAGGCTAGCACAAGGCTGTAATCTGATCGTTTTCATCTCAAGATCAGAATGCTACATAGGAAGGCCTAGCAGAGAGCCTCAGCTCTAGGTATCCCTTGGGAATCCTGAAAGTATCCCTGAGGGAAGCAAACAGCCCCTGCTGCCAGGAGGTCATCTGGTCCCAAACTGCCATCCCTCTCAGGGAGCTACTTTGAAAAGTACCTGCTCCCATTGAAGGAGGGGAGGCTAAAAAAACAAGCAGAACTTTGGATTATTGTAGAATTTAGCTAAAAGTAGCCAATGGGGAGACCTGGGAGAAAGAATATTGCTAAAGAAGAAATAAAGAGGTGAGTTCTCAACTCTGGGTTTCCCATTCCTTTTCTGCTGTTTTCTTAACTTTGAATTCCACTAGGGTCCAGACCAATACTTCTGTGGCACAGAACTGTACATCTAGGACTGGGGAGTTCCTGCAAAGTGGTCATTATTTTCAGCCATTCTACAATCTCTGTCACTAAGCTTCTGCAGCACATGCAAAGAGAAGAGCAGAATACACTTAGATGTGTAAAACACCCTTATCCTTTCTGGGGTTCTGAGGAGACACTAAAACTTGGCTGAGCTTTCCTTGGCCTCCCAGAATGCCAGTTTCTTCCTTGGAGACTTGAAACTTTAATTAAAACCAGAAAGCTATTGAAGACAGACCCAGCCAATGAAATTCTGTTTTCTGTGATGCTCAAGGATGAGAAATATTTTTTTTTTCTGATGGCATTTCAAGTTGCTTCAGTTTGCTTTTACTCATGCCAAAAAAACTGGGTACATTATTATTAACACATTAGCTTTGTGTAAAGAATTGCAGAACTTAATGTTGATATGATGGGGTTTGCTCAGAGACCCATGGTATGAGAGAATCGTACGAGGATGGGACAAGGACACATCTGGAGTGCGCACAACATTGTATCAAAGAAGATATCCTTGGAAAGTCCTCACTGAAAGTCACCTTGCCCATTTTGCCACGTTCCTGTGAGGAAGAGGACGACATTTAATTCTATTCCTATCTGATAATGTGTTATGAAGTTAGGTCAGTTATGATAAAACATGTGAAGTAACTTACAAGGAGAAAAGCCTTTTGTGTTTTGTTACAATTTTTAAAGTGACAGTTCAGGCACTGCTGTTGTTTACACTTTGGGCTTCGGGGAATGCTGCACATCATGGCAAAACCCAAACCAAACCAAAGGCATGGTGGGACAAAATGACAAAAAAGAAGGGATTGAAATCCTAAAAACATTGATCCCATGCCCCCAGTGAGATAAAAACCTCAGGCTAGGGCCTACCTCTTAAGTTTTCTAGTTTACCACAATGATATTTTGGAGATCAAGCTTTTAATACATGGATCTTTAATGGGTGTTAACATCCAAACTTTCCCTAAATGTTTGGACCAGAGCCCAGTCCTTGGTGAATACTAAAAAGAAAGTACATGAAGGCATGAAATTGACTCTCACCTGTATTATTGTTCTATGTTTTCATTTCCATTTCATCTAGTCTCCTACTACATTTTTATGTTCCTTTAGGCACATCATGTCAGAATTAAATGGATGTCCTGATTTGTTTAAGTTTTTAATTATGCATTTAGGTAGAGCAGCATTCTTGTTATATTTGAGTTTTACTCCATTGAAGGGTACTCTAACGCCAAGGAAGTATTGTTACTAGTCTTTGGTTAAGAGACCAGCAACTGCTGACTTCTGCCATTCAGTGCAGGTGCTGCTAAAGTCAAATGAAGAACGCGATCAGTCCTGAAGCCCACTGGGTCCCTTACGTAGGTTCCCAACCTTCCTAGTGCTGTGACCCTTCAACACAGTTCCTCATGTTGTGATGACCTCCAAACATGAAATTATTTAATTGATCCTTCATAGCTTTAATTTTGCTATGGCTATGAATCATAATGTAAATATCTGATATGCAGGATATCTGGTATGTGGCCCCTAAGGGGGTCAAGACCCACAGGTTGAACCAGTGTCTTAGGAGGAAGCAGCTGTCCCCTCCCCAGATCTATGGCGGACTATGGTAGGTTATGACATGTAAGGCAAGAACTAAGCTGCTGAGTGGATTCTCAGGTGAGCAAGCGCTCAGACTTTCCAAATACTCTGGTAGGAGAGGAGATAAACTGTGACCTTTGTTCAACAAATCATCTCTGTGATCTAACCTAACTTTTCCAACAAAAATATTCCCTTTCATATGCATGATACTTTGTTCATTTCAAAAATATCTTCATATCATATCCGCCCCCTCAGGTCTTCTTCAGAAGGAAACCAAAGAAATATTTATCCTTGCTCAGAAGATAAGGCAACAGATACCCTAGGTTGCCTGAAATGATACAAGTTAGTGGTCAACCTGGGGCAGTGTAAGTGTGAACAGGTTCGCACCTGAAATGACAAGATCTGCTCTGGATCCTTTCTCAGTACTTCCTTATGACCCTCATAAGTTACATAGCCTTTTTTAGCCTCAGTAGCCTAGCCAGGAAAGTAGGGATAACACTGTCTCCATCCCTATGCCCTAGAGACTGTAAGAATTTAGTTACCTTACATAACTTTGCCAGATAATTTCTGTCCCCAAACTCTTGGAGATTTTCTGTATCAACTCTTGGAAACTGATTCCGGGATTATTGTTTACACAACCCACTTTCAGAGGAACACTCACAAAGCCCTTGTGCCTAATAGTTCAACAAACCTGACAGTATATACACATCAGTTGATGGGTCAATTGAGCTTCTCATCTCAACTGTGGATAGGTTGCAGGTCAGATGTATACTGAGCCAAGTCCGTGTATGACTCAGTCTCATGTGGTGGCCAGTCCAGTTGAACTCGAGGAAGTATTAGTGCTCAGAAAATACTCTTTCAGTAAAGAATCAGGAGCAGAAAAGGAAAAGGATGCAAGCCTTCAGGGAAGAGGCACAGTGGGGAATGAGGTGGTCTCCATCAGTGTTCCATGGGGTTGAGAAGTGTCATCCAAGCCCGATTTCTAATCTCTCTAAAGGAAGGAAGAACTGATAGCCTTTCCTACCACATCCAGGGCGGTTTTTTTTTTTTTTTTTTAGAATCTGGAGTGCTCTTCCATCTCTTGGCTCCTAGAGTCTTCTGTGTTCCTCTTCTTGTTCCTCCTCATAATGCCTGGTGCTCCCTGTCCTGAACCAGCTTCAGCATTTCCCATAGTGCTCACCTCAAAGTGGTTTCCAGTAAGCCCCACTTGTAGCAGTACTCAGGGCTTCTACCCCCTTCAAATTGGTTTCCTTGGTAGCATTGCACACACTGTCCCCTGTCCCCTTTAACATCTCTGCCTGCTTCATTACCACATCCAATTGGGATGGTGCCCTGACTGGTCCTGTTTAACCAGAGGATCTACCTGCTAGAATAACTGGCACCACTATGCTTCCTCAGCAAGGACACACTGGTTATTCCCAAGTAACTCTCTCGGCGGTGACTCTTCCCAGTTGCCAGAGCACTTTAGGTTTGCAGTGATGTGGGCCTGGCATCCAGCCATGCAGCTTTGATACTCCTTGCTCTTGCCTCCCTTAATTGTAGACCTGTCCAGAAAGAGGTTGCCAGCTTGGCCCAAGAAGCCCTGTACCTATGTAGGGTTGACTTCTGATGTGTGAGTACATCACACAATTTCTGTCAAGTTAGACTATTGAGAGTGTTTTTAAAGAATACCAAATGGTTGCAAAATGAAGCAACATAGGAGTACCTCTTAGAGTGAATAATAACTAGTTACATTAATAGCTTTTTACAATTCTGGCTGTCAGAAATCACCCAATCTTAGCTTCCTCCTCAAAGCCTAAGAGGTAATGATATTTTACCACATGGGTGTCTTTCCAGCCAGTGGGTCCCTCGTTCCTTCAGTAATCAAATGTGTATTAAGTGCCTGCTGGAGTGTCCTCACCACTCTAACCCTCCTAGCTCTTGATGTTTGCTGAAAATCCCAGCTGTGCAACCCGTTTTCCACACTCATTTTGCCATTTGTCCGTCTTCTTTACTGCTTCAACTGGTCTGCTCCTCTACTCATTCGTGACTGAGCAAGCCTGACTACAGAAAAAGAGAAGGGACAGAAAACCACACAGAAGGGAAGTTGGAGTTTTGGGGTGTTGGCTTCAGGCTGGGCTGGTCACCCTAATGAGTGAGGAGCAAGTCCCACTGCCTTTCTTCTTAGTTTTATTCATTGGAAAGGGAACCGGTTAAGACTGATATGGGCAGACCCATCTGAAATTCTGGGCCTCTAGAGCTAGATGTGTCCAAGAGATTTTTAAACTTTTCCTTCAAAATGAAGAGCTCCTCAGACTCATTTAACGTCACCTGGACAACTATCCAAAGCAATCCCCAGGAGAATTAAAGCACTTAGCTTGGTGTTGGATGTGGTTGAAAGAGTTACAGAAGGGGAAGTTGGTGCCCTGGGGTAAATTAAATCAGAAGCTTCCCAATTAGAGCAGAAGAACAGGCTTGCAAGAAAGGGGCGGGGTGAGGTAAGTATGGAGCAACACCACAAAAAGTAATGTGGAAGGAAGTAAGGGGTTAAATTATCCTCACCACTTTTGAAGCCTCTCCCTCTTTGGTGAAATAACTAAGTTGACACAAAGGAGAAGGTTCAAAGTCAACTCTGGAAAGTCCAATGCTGTCATCTTTGTTGGGACTTTACTGCTGCCTCCTGTGCCCTGTAGGCATTTAGGGCCTCTGCTGAAGCTGTCTCATTTGCACACCTTGGGTGTGGGTATCACTTCATGATGCTGATCCTTTGGATTTGAAGGCTGGGGCAGAATGTCTGCCTCTGAACTGTCACTCCAATCCCACAGGAGTGGTCTGCTCTGCCACTGGAAGTGTATGTTTAAAAAATATGGCTACTGGGTTGCCTTGTGTGAATTGTGGGATCAGAAGGAATGCAAAGCCACATTTTTCTGCCCTGTTGGTTTGTGGTGGGAACAGGAAAATGAACTGTTGTCTTAAGGCACTGTGAAAGGTTAATGGGTTTTTCTGGATTATCCAGAAGCACACCAGCTGAATTTTTAAAAGAAAGGCTAATGGAAGCTATTGAGGTGCTATGGTTTCTAACAGCAGGAACTACTAATGAATTTGGGGTGAAAATGGAAGGAAAAAATAGCAAGCAAATTGTGTAAAAAGCTTTATTATCATTACCGTTTGTTATTTATTATTTTATTATCTCTGTGTGCCAGTGATTCAGTCTGTCAATGGAAAAGAAATGCTTGGAGTTCCTTGGGACTTGGAGAGATAGAGTTGATATTAATTGAATTTGATGGATCCAACAAAGTAGCTTGGGAATGCTTGTTGGAGCTGGTGGGGTATCATATTCTTGGAGCAGAATGAGAAAACTTTGGTGACAAATTTTTGTGCAGTTGTTGCTGGCTATGCCAATGACCTATTGTTATTTGAGCAAGAAGATCTTTGATTTAAAAAAAAGCAAAACCCTGATGACCAGAAAGCGTGCTTTGACGTGAAAGCACCATGGGCTTTCTCTGTGCTCCTTACGTTGTCTTTAAGAGCTTTGTTAAGACTTTTTTGGCCCTTGATTTTTTTTTTTCGAAGTCTTAGCATGACAGCTTTTGTGGCGCTTTCTTTCTGGTACTCTTGGATGGGAAAGATCTGCTGTAATATGGTATTTTTGCCCTTGCCGAGAGGACGGTATATTTGGGGAGACATATTTAACTAAAATGGAAGTTAACATTCTTCAACTAAATTGGGAACATTTGCCCAAGTGGAACTTTGCTACTTGTGCGATCCATGCTCATGTGTAGTCAGGGAAGACTTGAAAATGGATGTGTTTGTTGGAGGAAGGGAAACAAGGAGGCTTTCGTAGAAGTGGCATACCTTGAGCTGAATTAAAGTATGAGTGTAGAATTACCTTGAGGAAATGAATGCCATTCATGTGCTGTACAAAGTCGTCAGGTTGAGGCTTAAAACTGTTCGAAGTAGGAGTCCAAGGGCCACTACCAAGGCCTGGTAGATCTGAGAAAGCTTCAAAGAGTGCTTGAGACTTGAGCTTCTCCCAGAACAAAGGGATGGCCTTGATTGGTGGGTACACAGGCTAGAAGATCATCCACCCAGGGATGCACAAGGGAGAGAAAGACTAGTTCTGCATAGTACTCTGGAGGCAGAGGCAGCAAGATGGAACTGCCAGTCCTACAGGTCAAAACTCTAGATTTTCCCAGCTGAACTGTGGAGCCAAGATCAGTTTCCAAGATGCCAGGGGCTCAGGCCTGAATCGAAGGAGGGTGTGCAATTCAGAGACTTCCAGGAAGGCAACATAGGGGAGAATTCTGACTTCCCACCATGCTGCCCTCTGCTAGGTTGCCCATCACCAGCTCTGCAGTTGCAGTCTGATATTCAAAAGAAGTATGTTTAGAATAAACAACAAAGCAATATATTAGCATTTGGACTGAGGATTGGCCCTTCTCTGGCACAAAACCCCACGGCGCTGGAAGTTACCTTTAAGAGTTTAATGCATAATTGCAGAAGGACACACTAGTGTTGCTACCAATGTGATGTTTAAATGGCAGTTCAGGATACCTAAAAGAGAAATGTTATAAAGAGAGGGAAATGGAGAGAATATTTGTTCAGCTCTGTGATAGGCCTATCATTTTTGTTACTGCAGAAGGGTATGTTATGTCAAGTTATACCTTTCTGTTTACATGACAATGCACAAAACAATTGCTGAATCAGATGGTTGAGGGATGAAGAACTTGTACTAGACTCAACGTTCTACGCAAGGTTAGAGGCCCTTTCTAGAAAGATTAAGGAACTCATCATCTGCTCTTCTCTCCCTTGGTTTGCTCCCGTCATCCCAAATAAACATCTTCTTTCTATTCCCATTTCACATGTGACTAGTGGATGACTGGGATTCAAGTGATTGCTTCATGTTGGCTCTTTGGAGTTTGGTGGTGTTATAAGTTAAATAAATTTGGGTTCATAAAGGACTAATTTAGGATTTCAGCAATCCCTAAACTTTAGTTTTCATATGTATAATACAATTACATCCCTGGATTAAATCAGATTAAAATTTATAGATATATAAGATAGCGTAAAGTATGCCCAGATCCATGTAGAGTCATCTTCACAATGTCGATTGCTACTCCTTCCTCAGACAGGAAATACTACGATCACAATAATTTCTAACAGATCCACCATGATTAATCTATTTTGACCATTTTGTATGTGTTTCTTTTTTTTTTTTCCTGTATAAGAATCTGTGTAGTGAATAGGATGAGCAGGTGAGAAATCTGATGCAGGAGGATGTGAAGGGATGTGGCAAGTCAGAGGCGGGATTCCTTTGGCTAGAAGCAAGTATGAGCTTTTGATAAAAGCAGGTTTGTTTTTGTGTTTTAGATGGACCATAACATAAAAGAGTAATCATATATACAAGTTATGCATCAACTAACAATGGGGATACTTTGGTTCTGAAAACTGCGTTGTTAGGTGCTTTTGTTATTGGGCAAACATGAGAGTGTGGTCCTGTATGAACCTATATGGTACAGGGTAATCACAGAAGATCACCTCTGGATGTATTCAAGGGATAGAGACATGAGAAGGCTGAGTCTGCTATGAGCATACTGGCATGACGTCAGCTTTATAGTAAACTTTGAAAGAATACAGTGAATTAGGCATAAAAGGCATAGAATAGAAAGATACATGAACAGGTGGTACAGTCCTTCACTATTACAACTATGTACTATGGTGTAATATTGTGTGACTGGCAATGGAGTAGGTTTGTTCATCCTGGATCACATTAAAAGTATGAATAATATCATGTACTCTAATAATATGATGAAGCTAGGCAGTCTTGGTGCATGCCTTTAATCCCAGCACTTAGAAGGCAGAGTCAGGCTGATCTCTGTGAGTTCCAGGCCAGCTAGGGATACGCAGAGAAAGCCTGTTATGAAAAACCAAAATAATAATAATAATAACAATGTTGATGATAATGATAATACAATGATAACAACATTGCTAGGTGATAGATTGCACACAGTCTGTAGTTTGCCTAAATCTTGCTCTTCAGTGCACTAGTATGTATCCGAACTCAACTGTGGATCTGGCATAGGAAATGTGTGCCCTTGAAAAAATTACTAATCTTTCTGGGTCTTTGTGTTTATGTGTGTACATTAAGGACAGGATCATGGAATCATAGGACTGGACATAGATTAAATTGGTAATCACTGTAAAAACTCAGCCACTCTTTTATTTTTTCTTTTCACTGTGATAGTGTTCTTCCCCCAATCCCAGGCAGGAACAGTTGACAACAAGTGTGACGCTATCACTGAAATTGAACTTGCAAAACTGAGGATGGATCCCAGAGGCCAAGCCCCAAAGCTCATGCTAGTGCCATTCTGAGAAGGCTGCTAGAATCAAAATTATTGGTAATAATGTGCCCAGTCTCAAGTCTCAGAAGCTTGATTCAGATTCGTTCCCTGCTATTGAGAACCTGAGCACAAGGTTCTCTATGCCTAAGGTTGAGTTCATCTTGTCTCACTTAACCAGAGAATTCATAGGAGCTGATAAAGCAAGGGAAAAAAAAAAAAACAGTCTCACCTTTAAAAAAGAGCTTCTGGTTTCTAGGCAGACAAGGCTCAGTACCTAGAAATCCCAGGCTGGAAGGGAATATGGGACTCTCACCTCATGGTCTCTCCTTACTCATTAAATGAAGATAAGGGAATGTTCTCACTGAACTCAGTGATATTTACTCTAAGAGACAAGCCATCAATAAAGAACAGCAGAGCGCCCAAGTTAGTACATTTAAACTCATCTAGCCATGTGTGCTTTTCATTATGTATTCGTGTGCAGAAGGATGGGTTCTAACCCCCGGGCCACAGGGTTTTCCTTGGGATCTTAGAGGAGAAGGCAATACTTATCCAATTCATAATTTGGCTGACACATTTCAGGGGACCAAGTCAAGTTTAACAAAAAGTGTGGGCATTTACTAAGGTGATCCTAGGTAATTATAATCTCATTTAATATTTAATCTTCAATTACTTCTCCTAGAAGCCCCTGAGGTAGGATTATTAGCCACTTTCCAAATGAGACTTAAATGGCTTAAAAATGCTTCACTGAATACAGTTACTAATAGAAAGGCAAGACTAAGTGGTCTAACCCTGTGACCTCCAATCTGTGCTTCTTCCACTGTTCCTTTCAAGGAGAGGCATGACTTTTGAAGACCTCCTGTGGGACAATTTTTCTTTGTGTTCCTTCTGCTCTGAACTGTGTAGAGAGAGACCCATTCAAAACACTGTCCCCGTGTTATGGGGATCCTAATACTATAGACTAGGTGACAACATTGAAGTAGAGTAGGATACTTTGTCAAGTGCTTTGATGGTAAAATGCCCAAGGAATTGAGAGGAAGACCCCACCTGTCAGTCAGTCTCTGTCTCTACCTCTCTTTGTCTTTCTGTATGTCTGTGTCTTTTTCTGTGTCTCTCTCTCTTTATCTATCTATCTCTGTACATGCCTACCTGTGCAAGTCTATTCAATAAGTAAGATTAAAAGGAAATTCAACTAGTCTCCTAGACAGAGGTGAAACTTGACCCAATTCTTTGTTGTTGTTGTGGTTTGAGGCAGAGTTTCAATGCCTAATAGCCCTGGCTGTCCTGGGCTCAATTTGTAGGCCAAGTTGGCCTTGAACTCACAGAATTAAGTTGAACTCACTTGCCTCTGCCACCCAAGTGCTGGGATTAAAGCTGTGCACCACCACACCTGGCCTTTGACCCAATTCTTGAGATAACTTAGAGCTAAATCCCTGTAGAAATGAGAGAGGCCCTCAAGCCAGTGGAACGAGGGGCCTTTTGTAGTCGCAATGCATATCAAGGTTGTTCAAGAGCTTCTGTTGGAAGATGTGCTGGATGGAGAACACAAACAATGCTTCTTGGAGGAAGTAGAGTGTGACTTGGAATGTATCTTACAGGAATAGAGGGAACACACACACACACACACACACACACACACACACACACACACACAGAACCCAAAGCTGCTGGGTGGGAGCTTTGTCCTTGGCTGTAGACCACAGGCATATATGTGGTGTGGGGCTATCTTTGCTCTTGCTGATTGAGAGCCAGGTATGCATTGGGTCGGTCACTTGATCCATTTACCAGTGTTTATGGACCATTTATTCCAGGAATTTGGGCAGCAGGAAGTGTTTCAAGAAACATCACTCAGAGTTATAGGCACTCCATAGTCAAAGGGTGACTGACTGGCTGTACTTTGACACAGCCTTCCTTCAACACTCACTGGATAGAGAATTTAGGTCCTCTCTCCAAGTATCAGGGACTGTAACAGGCACTGGAGACAGCATGGTACTTGAAACAGGCTTGCGTGTTACCCTCAAAATTCTTAATGTCTAGTGGGGAAGTTGAGATAAAAACCTAAGAGTGGTACAGGCTTCAGTGATGTAGAAAGGGCCAGGAAGGGCATGCTATATGTCACAGAAGCACATAGACAGAGTCCTGACTTCAGCCAATCAGAGAAGAGACATTTTATCTTATTTTGCCTCTCACTCAGGGAGACTGAAGGAGGAGTCCAGGTGTGTGCAAACTGCATGAGAATGTGCTGTGACTTCCACCAGATGCATGTAGTAGATATAGAGAAGGATGCATAGCTACCTCCCCTACTTCCAAAGTCAGTCTCTAGTTAGAATCTGACCGGAGATTTTTCTCCAACCGTAGGTCAGTGAGCATAGTTGAAAAATTTAACACTAAGGAAAGAAAGAAAATGATGTGTGGGAAAATGCTAGGAATGGAATGGAAGAATCCTAAATTAAATGTTGTAAGAACCTGGAACCCATGATCATTAATTAAATGGAAAGAAATAACTGAAGAATAATTACAAATAACATTTGTGAGCTGTAGATGGCTGTTGATGTTCCTGAAAAATCCAGGGGAGAAAACACACATGCACGCACGCATGCGCGCGCGCGCGCACACACACACACACACACACACACACACACACACACACACACACATTATATTAAACAAAACAAAACAAAACACCCAGCCAAACAAAGTACAAAACATGTTTTTCTACCCAGAAATAAAGGAAAGCAACACCTAGCCAACTTCCATTTTCTAACTTTTCAAGCTCTAGCAGATATTCTGAAGAGTTTTGAGGAAAACGTTGAGACCCGAGAAGTCTATAGTCCGGCTAGTGCTTCACTGCTTTCTGCTGGTAAAACAAGGAAGGAGTCCCTGGTGTTGTGGTATTGTCCAGGGAGATCTGAAGGTAGAAGGAGACAGGAACGAGGAGTGAGGATCTATCTGCATTTCCTACTCTTTGCCTCTAAGAGCCTGTGAGGTGTGCACTTTTGAGAAGTGTATTTTACCCTGAGAAGCATAGAGTTTAACTGTGAGCATATCCATGTAAACTATACCCCAGTGAGGGAGATAAGAAATACAGCATTTTTCCATATTGTTGCTGAGACACTGAGGTTGACAGGGGTCCCACGAGAGTTCCAAAGAGGCAGAATGAAGCCATGAGTCATATCTTTTGATCCTGCTGAATGTGCCAAGGGTTTTGTCTGTTTCTGCCATATTGTGGATTTGGAAAGTGTTAGTCAGGGTGACAATGGTGAACTGGGAGCCAAGCGAATAGGGGACATGGATGAAACTGGGAAGCCAAGCTCAGTTTTTCATCTATCTATTCAGTCAAATAAATAAATAAATGTCTTGAATATCTATCTGTTCTATGTTAGATGGTGTGCTGGGCATTGGGATAGGAAATAGGTCAAATCCACGGATACCTGTTATTAAAGGACTATGCGGCTTTATAAAGAGAAGACTCTTGCAAGTACAGATTAAGAGCGAGCACCCCGTGGTCAATGCACCGTGTTGGGAAGGTGTATGGAACAAACAGTCTGAGGAACTGGCTCTCAAACGGCAGCCCATCCAGTACCTGGGAGATGAGGGAAAGCCCTGCTGGCCCCTGGAGCTGAATCAGCATGTGCAGCATACGCAGGCTCAGAATAAGTGAGAGTTTCCCAGGCAGCAGGTGGAGAGCAGTTTTCAGACAGGAGAAATACCTGCATCTTGCAGATTAGGAAGAGAGGGGGGAGACACTGTTTAGGACTCCCCTGAGTATAAGCACCATCAAGCCATGTGGGTTTCCCTTGGGCACTACAGAAATACTGCTGTGGGTCCAAACTGTTCATTTTGAAGTGTCCCCATAGGCCTATGGCTGCACATAGTAAAGCTGCGCAGGGGTGGTAAGTACTCCTTCATTATTGAGGGAAGTGTGGGATAAGACACTCAGGGCAGCTTCTGTAGCCAGCATCTCACAGCCTTTGAATGCTAGAGCCAGTAGATAAGGTGTCCCCATGCTCCGGTCTCATTGTGCGGTCTAAGACCTCTGTTCCTTCTTTGCTCTACTGTTTAGTAGGACCTGCTGAAGACTTACTTCCTAAGCAGCCTTTCGTCCCTGTCCCTGCATGGGCAGCCCTGCAGGCAGCCACAGAAGGGCCAGCTTGTGTTGCACTGGAAACAGAGAAACAAGTACAGAGTGTATGTGCTGCCCTCCCTGAGCCAGCCACAGATGGTAGGAATGCACGCAGGTCAAAATGCTTCCACCTTGACTGGGCTCCCCCATCTCTGAGTGTGTGTTGGCAGGGGCTCTTCACAAGAGGACTGGCAGTTGTCTCCAGACCCACCACAGAACTCAAAAGAGGTTGTGTAGGCTGGCAGGTATGTCTTAGGCTGCTGAAGAACAGCAGCTTTGTGGGCCAGTGAAGTCAACAGACAGGTTAGGTTTCCTTGATCTGTGCTTTTGAGAACTTTTTTGTTTTCAAATTTTAAGGTGATGGGGTTCATGTGGACACAGGGTCTGGATCATTATCCCCAGAATTTGGCTGGGGCTTCCTGGGTGGGTGTTGCTGTCAGGAAAGAATGCATTTTCATTGGGAAACAACTTCTAGAAATCCTTCAAGTACTTCATCCCAGGATGGAAATGAAGAGAATGTTAGTATTATTCAGCTGCACTAAGCCTCAGCCTGAGAATGAATTACTACTGAATTACAAATATAAGATTTATGGGCTCAAAACAACTAGAAGACAATGGAAGATTGACATTTAGAGGCAATCTATACAGCTAGGTGAAATGTAAGTCAGGCCAGTGAGTAAGTGCTGTCACCCAGAGTTTGTAAAATTGTTACTATGGTGATTTATATACTGGGGAATAAGCTGGAGCTATGGTAAGGCTTAGGGTTGGCTTAGCTTGTTGGTTTTTCATTCATTCCTTCATGGCACAAACATTTAGAGAGGACAGGTCATATGCTAAGGATTGCACAGATAGATGACAGCAAATGTAAAAACTGATTCTATGAAAATACCCTTGCAGAAAGAACTTGTGGAGACAGGCTTGGGCCTGAGAGACAGTTTAACTTAGTAGCTGATGCGGTCTGAGACGTCACTCAATGTTAAAGCAGGATGGTAGGCCTGGAGTGGGTGCTTATAAAGGTTGGGGCTATTTGTAATGCCTTTTATTTTACCTATAGTACATGTTAGGAGAAACTCCAACCGCCCCCCCACCCCCACCCCGCAAACTCTAGCTGGTCCAGATCCTCAAGGAAGCATACCAGATTTCAGCAGCAGGTCAACTATCCAGTTATTATTAGTTTCTTCAGTCTGCCATGGTTTGAGGGTTGCTTTATAGGTTGCCCTAAAACCAAGCACAATAACGTTCTTTCCTCTAAGGACTTCCCTTTGCCTATAAGATGAAATCCAAAGTCTCACTCAAGGACTTCACAGTCCAGTTTGTAACCTTTACTTTGCTGAACTTCTCACCAGTCCCACGAGCCACACCCCTTAGCCACACATCAACCTGCTCTTAGCACAATCCTACGTGTTGTGTTCCTGGCCATACTTTGCCTCCTGTGGTGTGGTACTGGCTATTCTCTGCTATTGTCTTTCTTCCTTTCCTAATTTTTTTCTACTTTTTTGTGGTGTAATTAAGTGTGGCATGTGTGTATATTTGCATATAGACAGTTTGTGTGTGTGTGCGTGTGTGCATGCACGCATGCATGTATGGCATTAATTAAGATTCTGGGAAATCTTAATTCAGGTTCTCTTGCTTATGAGGCAGAGACTTTAACAAATGATTCTTCTCTCCAGCACCCCATCCCCATCAGGGTCTGTCTTCTTTCTTTTAATAGTTGCCTAAGGTCCTAAAAAGAGAATGGGCTCTTCCTGGAACTTTCCTGGAGCTTTCTTCAGAGTTGCCTTTCAACTCTCCAATCAAGAGTGTAGTCTTCTTAAGGGAAAGAATTGGCAAACATTGCTGAATTGGATTTTTATTTTTATATATCTTTTACTACCACATCTAAATAATTGTTGTCTCATGCAGTTAAACATTTGAAAATCTCAAGCAAACCATTTTTAAATGGGAGATGCTTTCTTCATAATAATTATGTACCCACTTCAGAGACTATGTGCTCATCTGTAGCTGGGGTTTCATCTTCTTTCATTTCATTGCAGTATCTTCCTGCTTTGGTTTAAAGTCCAGATGAATTGCTAAGAGCTTCTGAGGAAGTCTTTGCCTTATCTTGCATCCTGCATTGGCACTTTTTCCTGAGGGTAATTATGTAGGTAGTTACTGAGAAATTAAAGCATAATATTGGTAATTCCTGCCTAAGGGGGTAAATCTTGGGCACTGTTGTCCATAGGAAACAAAATGACTTCAGTGTGTTTGGCGATGGAGAGTAGATGGAGAGATACCTACTGGACTCTCCCTGTAATAGGCAAGGCCATATCCTAAAGCATCTTGATACATTAGGATGCCACCGTGGTATCTGCTTCTGATGAGAGTGGAACCAATGAATGTTGATAAGACCTTTGTTTGTTTATTTTGAGATAGAGTCTTTATATATTCCCCTGGATGTCCTGGAACTCAAGATGTAGGCCAGGTTGACTTTGAACTTGTGATCTCCCTGCCACAGTTTTCCAAAGCCTGGGGTCACAGGCAAATACCACCATAGCTAACTTAAATGTGACTCTCTAGAAAATAAAAAGCTTGGTGAAGTTAGGGTCATTGGTATTCTGGAGATAAAGGCTTTAGAAAATTAAAAAAAAGAAGTAAGTGTTATATGGTCTAAATAAATTCTCCAACTGAGGAAAGTACTCAGTCTTGCTGGTCGCTTGAGTTACAAGAGGCTATTTAGTGTTTTCTTGGCAGCCTCAGCAAAGGTGCCCATGATCTTACTAGGGCAGTCTTGCAGCTTTCAGAAGAAAAATGTACAATTGCTTTTTCCTCAGAGTGAAACTTCCTGTAAATGTGCCTGTCTGCGGAGCTAAGCCATTTCTAGGATCTGAGTATGTTTCTGGGCCTCTCTGCAATGTGCAACCCTCATGGAGGTTTCTTGTCTTAGCTGCTTCCTCCTCTGGCTTTCTAGTATGGTACTGGCTGAGAATATGTTGGTTTCAGAGCCAGAAGACACATACTCATCTGTCAGATTCCAGCTCTTGGCTGTTCTCAGTGTGTCCTTACAAGCCTCATGGGTCACACTTGGTGGGCACATTTGCTGACCAGTTCTTTAAACTGTTGGGCTCATAGGTGGAAACAGAAAAAGGTGTAGAAATGCTTCCTGCTGGCAATAGGGAGAGTGCTCAGTGGGGTAAGAAGGAAGGCTTGGAAGTAATGAAACCTCAATCTTGAGGAAGAGATGGCCATTTATACAGCTCTGGGACATTAGACTTCTACTTACAGACGGACATTTGACATTTACAATCATGAGTCTGAACTAGGGAAGAAAGGGATGGAGGTGAGTAAGAGGGATAGGTAGCTCCTCCTATACTTATCTGGAGAAAGCCTGAGCTTTTTTTCTTCTCATATTGTAGGGAAGAGGGCAGAGAAGATGCTAGAAGGATACCTGACACTTTCGATGGCATGTGAAATGCCACCTCTCTCTCTCTCTCTCTCTCTCTATTCTGCTGTTCTGTTCTGTGGACATAACATCATCTAACAAACAAGAAAGGAGCTCAAAAATTGTATGAATGGCTATTTTATATAAGTAATGGAATGATTAAATACTTTATGTTTCTGTTGATAAAAAGATTTTAAAGTCTGCTTTGAATTAATCCCAGTGTTATTAGTGATTTCCTATCGATGCCTTTTGGGTTTTTTGTTTGTTTTAATCAGTTCTCACATCTAAGTTTAAGAGCTAGATTATGGTGTGCTAGTTCATATGGATACTCCCAGCATTTGTTAGGCTGAGTCAGGGGAATTGACACAAATGAGAGTTCAGCTTGAGCTACACAGTGAGTGTCAGGCCAGTCTGGGTGACAAAATGAGATCCTGTCTCATAGAATGAAAGACAAAACCCCCAAAGCAAATGGAACAAGCAATACCAGAAACTAGAAAACTTTTCATAATGGACACAATGTGTGGTTCCCATAATGACAAGTGATAATGGATAGCCAGGAGGTGGACTAAAGGATGTCCGTCCTATAGAGATGGGGGGGGGAGCTTCTCATAGGCAACTGACAGTGGTATTCAAACAAACCTGTATCAGCACGCAGACTTCCCTTCCATTGTGGTTGGTTTTACTGGTGACAGCATCTGTCTGCTATGGCTTCACTGTAAGAAACTCCCTGCTGTTACTGGCTGAGGACTCACCTCTCTTATCTTTATTATTGGGCCTGAAGCCATAAAAATTAAATAATAACCCATCATGATGGCATGCATGAGTATGCTTCCCCCATGCGCTCTAGTATAATTCAGTTTGGTTATGGGCACATTCAGACTGATTTTCTGAGTTTATAGGCATGTGGGCAAGCACCTTAGAAACTGGCATTGGATCTTTTGGGGTCCAGTTCTTCCCTCCCAGAGCCAATTATCTCTCTCTCTCTTTCTCAATTGCAGATCTGATCCCTTCTGAGGACTTCACATCTCCATTCTTGGGACCTTGATCCCAACAGCTGGACTACTGTGTTCTTGGAATTTTGAGTGTTCTCTCTTTTGACTTTTTCTACGTCCCTTCATCTCTCCCCCCTCCTGAGAACTCCTGAAGACTGTAGGATTATCATGGAGTCCAGGGAAATTTTAAGCACCTCTCGGCAAAGAGGGAGCGAGTCGGAATTCCTTCCAGGATCTTCATCCAAGTCTCCTGCTGCTCCTGGCTGTACAGGAGAGTCCTTGAAAGGCATCTCCGTGGGTGGAGAACGCATGGAGCCAGAGGAGGAGGATGAATTGGGCTCAGGACGAGATGTGGATTGCAACTCTAATGCAGACAGTGAGAAATGGGTAGCTGGAGATGGCTTGGAAGAGCAGGAGTTCTCCATCAAAGAGGCCAACTTCTCTGAGGGAAGTTTGAAGCTGAAGATTCAGACCACAAAGAGGGCTAAGAAACCCCCCAAAAACCTGGAGAACTATATATGCCCACCTGAGATCAAGATCACCATAAAGCAGTCTGGGGACCAGAAGGTGCCCCGTGCTGGGAAAAATAGCAAAGCTACAAAAGAAGAAGAAAGAAACCACTCCAAAAAGAAGGTAGGAAACTGGGCCTCGCAGGTTTGGTTTTGTTTCTGTTTTTGCTAATCTGCCACTAACTTTTAAAAGTCAATTTACTTTTGAATCATTGGTCTCTTTGATGGAGTATTTATGGCCTATAGCCAAGTCTCTGATTAATATAATAAATACAATATAATATAATTGATATAATAAAAATAGTCTTGAGTTTATCATTAGATTTTATACTTACCTTGGAAACATAAGCTACTGGGAAATTATGATTTGGGAACACATTCTGTTTATTGGGTAACAGCCCACAGGCCAGGTCAGCCAAGTCCTGCAAAAGATGTAGATACTTTTTGTTTTGTTTTTGTTTTAACATTTGCATCCGTTGTCCTAGTTGGTTGGTCAGAGCAGTTAAGAAGTGTCCAAACTAACTTTTGGTTTCACTTGCTAGTGTTGTAGGTATTTCTGAGATGATTGCTCTGAGGAAGCTCTGTTTTCATCGTGACAGAGGCTTCTATGTGACTGAGAGATAGTCATTCCGAAAGCAAGCCATGAGAGAGCAATAGCCGAGGAGGAAACTAGAGAAGGTGAAGGTCTGGGGTACCACTGACTGAACAATAGTCTGAGATATGGTGAACCTTTAAGGCTCTCTGTTGAATGAGTCTGGTCCACTGTCCCATTAGACGTCAAACATAGGCATGCAGAATGAGATGCTTTGTAGCTTCAGTCCATTGAGAATGGATGAGTCCATAGTTTATTGAATTATTTTGTGGCCTTTGTGGAATTACAGTGGTCTCCCTTCTGGCCACGGGGATGGTACTCAGCTTGTGGAAGTCGAACACTGAACTACTATAGAAAACTTTTGCCTTCAGGAATCTTGGTGGCCTGGGCACAGCTCTAAAAGAGACTTTTGTTGACAAAGTTTTGGGGTTCAGGTGAAAGGTATTAATTGAGTTCTGTCTTTCACTGATGTATAATTATTTATGTGTGCTGGATGTGGTGTAACAACTTAACGTGGTATGATAGTGCCCTGGAATGTTCCTGTCAGCAGTGGTCCCATGAGCTTCATGTCACTCATTCAACAAAACCGAGCACAAGTCACATTCCTCCTTTAGAACAGAGCTGTGTTCTGTCCTCATGTCAGGTGTTTACAACAATATTTTACATTGAAAACCAAAGATGTGAGCTAGAAGCTTCTTCCAAACAAGACAACTCAGTTGTCTCAACAAGCTTGTCCTCTGCTTAAAACTGAAACTTATACATCCAGAAACCTCAACTCCAGGAAACCAGGACAGCTGGGTCACTGCTATGTTAGTATTTTGGGACAGAGAGGAATAAATGTTGGTTTCATTTGCCAGAGTGTGTGGGTCACACACTCCCTTCCTTCCATTACAATTTTGTCTTGGTTAATGAGTTCTGTGTTTTGAAAACAAAGGTTATCTTCATACCGACAGGAACTTTTGAGTCACTTATAAAGTGGCATTGTTCCTTTGGAGTTTTGTGTCTTCAGCTTTGAAATGGGTACTATTGTCTCTTACCACTGCAGTGG
>CAJQZJ010004760.1:13282001-13296909 GCA_907164525.1 Lophiomys imhausi
TGTGTGTGTGTGTGTGTGTGTGTGTGGAGGGGGTATCCTGAAAGCTGTTACCTATGGTGATTATTTTCTCTCCATTCCCACCACACTGGGATTTGAGTAACAGCTCACAGTTTGGGTGTTCAACCCAAAATTCAGTCCAAGCTGAAGTGTGAATGAGGCCAGCCATTCTCATCCGAGAAGCGAGGTGTTTTTCTTAGAAAGAAAGATAAAATCCCTTATTTGAACATGTGGTTTTCCTCGTGTGGCAAACAGTTTTATGCCTCGCAGTTGGAAGGAGTGGAAAAGAAGGGGGCCAGATTCCCGTGTGCGGTGCTGTTTTATGATGTCACTGTGATGGAGTAGCTTATAAACTGTTTTAGAGCTTAGAAGCTTCCTTCATATTGTATCTCTCTCTCTCTCTCTCTCTCTCTCTCTCTCTCTCTCTCTCTCTTCTCAACTTCAGTAAAAAATGTTACTTTCCAGGAATGAATGAATAACATTATTAGCATGGGGTTGCAGTTCCTTGAGAGATGACACAGTTAACATTCTCTTATTGCTTTTGGGTTAGATACTGACTTTATTACCCTTCAAATTCTTGTCATTTTGCAGAAATCAAACAAAAGCTGAGGTTGAGGGTGTGTGAAAACCTTGCCTGTGGCTTGTATGGAAAATTTTAGTGGTGTGAACTTACAGAATTTACCTTCAATAAATCAGATATGTGAGGAATGAAAGGGTCAAAGAAAGGATGAAGATGGGGGTTTTGTAAATAACAGACCAATACCTATTCCTGAGGTCCAGTCTTTTGAGTCTCTTGGGGAAGTGAGCCCTATTCTGTAGAAATGTCATAGGGCTACACCTAGGAACCAAGTCCTACTCTAGGAAGTGCCAAGAGGCCACATGGACCTGGCCCTTGGAGTGGGTGGAGACTTTTTTCCTGGGGGCATTTGGATGGATGTTCTGACATTGAGCAAGGGTTGACAACCACAGCCTGTGGGCCAAATTCAGCCTCTTTCCTGTTTTTCTACAGCCCACACACACAAATTAGTTTTCACATTTCTAAAAAGATTTTTAAAACTCAAAGAAAGAGAAATATTTTGGAGGACATAAAACTTCTTTGAAATTCAAATTTCAGTATCCGCAAATAAGTTTTAAGGGAGCAAGGCCAAGTCCACTTGGTTACATTTTGTCTGCTTTATTATTCCAATGGTAGAGTTGGGGCAGCTGTCACCCTGACACTAGCTTGTAGATCTTAAACTATTTACTATCTGGGTCTTGTACAAAATGCTTCAAGCTGTACAGAAAGCTCAGTAAAGTTCTTGTCATGCAAGTGGAATGATCTGACTTTGGATCCTAGAACCTACATTAAAAAAAAAAAAAAGACAGTGTGTTTGGTGTAACTGTAATCCTGGCAGGGAGGAGGTGGAGACAGGAAGATGGTGGGGGCTCCCTGAACAGCTAGTCTTGCTGAACTCCAGGTCTAGAGAGAGACTAGACCTCCAGTCTCTAGACTAGAGACTCTCAAAACATAAGGTGAAAAGCAACTGAGGAAAACACTTGGTATCAATTTGTGACTTCATGTACTTGCATACAATTACCCCACCTCCCCCAGTGTTTATCAAATAGACTTAGGGGAAGACACGTTTCAGGATAGAAAGGTTTCTGTTTCATTTTGGTTTGTTTTGAATGTTTCAGGGTTCAAGTATGGAGGCTGGGAGGAGATTCTTACAGTATGCTCTTCTATTTTTAAGAGAAGGGATTAATAGTTAATTCAGGTGATTGTTTGACAGCCGTAGGCAATGAGAGTTTAGATTGGGTTCCACTTGATTCTCTGTTTCAGAAAAGGAATACTCTCTGGGAAAATTGCAATGTGACTTACCCATCACAAACATGTTATTTACTGTGCTCTTAGTAGTCACAGTGGTCTACAGGTTTGGCATGATGAGATATATATTCAATATTCTATAGCACTTTGGATCCAAATTTTAAACCTAGGACTAACCCTCCAAACTAGAGAGCATTTGTGGATGGTGAGGGAACATAGTCACTTCAGTGGAAGAAGTCACTGCCTCAGGTGATAGGCTTTTCTAACAAGTAGGGAATTACGATGGTTCTGGATGGCATTCAGCAGAGGTCTCGTGACAATCGGTTCATGCGAAGTGTGTGAGCCATGTCTGGTGGGTGCAGATGCTCAGAACTTATTTCTGGGGCTTTGCAGAGAGATTGCAGAGAAGGGTCTGGCTATTTTGTCAGATCAGCAACCCCGTCTCATCTTACAGTTACTTGAGTCAGTAACATAGTAACTGTTGTTCAGTCTGGCTTCTTCCTTTCAGGGCGGTCAATAAAAGCAAAAGAGAACATGAAGATGAATCTCTAGAGGCAAGTTCAGGTTCAAAACACACATGAGGCTAGAAGCTCCACCAGTGGGAGCTTAGTGGCTCTGTGTGAGGACAAGGGATTATCAACAGTGATCTAAGTTCAACAGCAACAGAAGGGATGGGGCCTCCTAGATAGAATCACTCCCCTGCCAAGAGGCTCTGTCTATTTGGATCCATATTGTAATGTTCCTGAGATCCAGTTTCCTCATCTGACAAATCTAGATTAAAAATTTCTACATAATTTAACCTGAAAGACTAGGGGGAAACTGGCTAGTTTATTTCAGCACATATCATTTTATGTTATTGAATTCTGGTTTATTGAGTTGCATCGCCTGCTAACTCTCTATTGGCTGATTGGGATGGATTCACCTTCTTTGTCAGCCTATAGGACAAATCTTGCCCATAAGTATCCATTGAAAGAGGAAGAATTTGTGGTTCAGATTGCTTTGAAGGAGAATGAGCCAGAATGGGTAAGGTTTGCCTTTGGAGCTGTTTCTGTTAGACTCTAAAGGTGATATATTTCAGCCCTTAAAAGATCAGGACTAGTGGATCATTCCTCTAACACCAGATAGAATGGCAAGATCACATTTGGATGCACTTTCATTGTTTACAAATATTGAAGAGTGCATAAGGTAACTTCCTGATGAATTTAAGATTTATTTTTCTATATTGTATTTACTAAATATATTTGCCTTTGATGAAAATATAACTTCTGTCTCATGTCTTTGATAGAATTTGATTTTTCTTTTTTGCTGCTTAAATTAGGAGAAATTATTTCCTCTAGCACCGGGGACTTAAACCCCACATTACCAGGTCCCCATTGTGAGCCGAAGAATGTGCATAGACTCAGCCTTGGCCATCCCCCTTGGCTACAGTTGTGTATCTGGGCAGCCTTTGGGTTGTGTTTTAAGTGCAATCCTCTCTAGGAAAGCCTTTCCTTACTCTATCCTCAAATAACATCTCCTATGTATCAAACACAGAAAGTGTGGCCAGGAAAAAAGATTGTCAGCTGCTATAGATGAAAAGAAAGGTAACATCAGCTTGCTAGGAAGGAATGGGTTTGATTTGACTCTGTAAGTATGAGACTGAGCATCAGGATTTGAAGAGAGGAAAGGGGGTGTTTGGGGTGGGGTTCAGAGAGGGAGAAGGAGCCTTTATTTTAGGTAAAGTGATTATAAGCAAACAGCATCTTCTCCTGGAGCACGCAGAGTGTCACATATCTCTCTTGGCCCTCTGTGGTAACAGGTATACTGAGTACCCGAGGAGTGGATAGCTGAGGGCCTGCTGGGCAGGAGCTGTTAGGCCAGGGTTGACTAAGATTAACCTCAGGTGAACCTATGAAGAGTTCAGATGGTTTGGCCTTTGTTCCTCCTCCAGTCTCCAGTTGATGTCTGCTAGCATCAGCCCGAAGTTCTCTTCCTCCTGTGACTCAGGTGCCCTTCCTTTGTCATTATTCTGGGTAGCTAAACATGGGAATGTAGTGTTTCTAACTCCTGGGTCCCTCTGACTTTTCTGTCATGGCAACTGCCCCTGGCCAACAGGGCAGGTCTTGCCAACATTTCTTTGTAAATGGCTGAATTTATCTTCTTCATTAATTATTTCTGCTATTGTTTATTTATTTATCCTTCTAAAGCAATACATTCTTATTTATCCATCACTCAGGAAATGTTTCCTGAGTGATGACTGTTTGATTACTTCATAGCTAAAATAGTACCCGTGGGGTGTATGACTCTCCTCATGAAGTATTGTTTCCCAGGACAACAGGGACTATTTCACGGGTAAAGGGGAAGGAAGAGAGCAAGCTAGAGGAGGAGCTGGGATCCACCATTATTGAAAACTTAGACAGACAGAAGACTTTGCCTCCCTCAGTCTCCATATCTGAATTCTCACTAAAAACATCCAGAGCCATTCAGGCCAGGTGTACTCTTTAAGATTGCCAGTAATTATTCATGAAGATGTTTGATCTCAATTTTGGCAACTGTTTTTATCATCAATTTGCCCCCTCTCCCCAGTATCCAAAAGCCTTAAAGTCATGGAGCACATGAAAGAATTGAGCTTTGAAAGTGGTGAGTTCAGGGCTGGAGAGATGGCTCAGAGGTTAAGAGCACTGGTTGCTCTTCCAGAGGTCCTGAGTTCAATTCCCAGCAACCACATGGTGGCTCACAACCATCTATAATGGGATCTGGTGCCCTCTTCTGTTGTGTAGGTATATGTACTAAAATATAGAACATTGTATACATAATAAATAAATATAAAAAAAAAGAAAGTGGTGAGTTCAAATTCAAAGAGGACAATTCTGTTATTTTTGAGTTATTTCCCAAGATACCCCTAGTTTCTTTTTTTGGCTGTTTTTTTTTTTTGTCTGTTTGTTTGTTTTTGTGTTTTGTGTTTTTTGTTTCTTTTGTCATTGTTGTTTTTCCTGGATTTGGGACCCTCTAAGTGTTTAAATCATCAAGCTGTCCTACTTCCTCTTGGGTTTAATACATGGTAGTCAATTTCTCCTTGTTCTTGGACTTTCCCAAATCTATTATTTATTTATTTGTTTGTTTGTTTAAATGAGCTCTGGGTCACATGGGGTCAATGTACTACAAGAACCAGAAAGACACTTGAGTGCCATTCAGAGACAGTGTCATTCCCATATGCTAGGTATGAGCACCATTCTTTCATTGACCAGGTGCATTTTCCCGATGAGGATCCCATAGTGAGAGAGTGTGATAGGACATGCTAGCCCATATTTACCCCTGGGCAACTTTTTCAACCTCTTGAACTTTCCAAATGCGTGGACTGCATGAAATTCAGGGACCACACAAGTACTTCCTTGTTGTCATTGTGTGGTGGGAGTGACGAATGCTTAGATTCCTATCTTTCATTTCTCTGGGACTGCATCTGAAATCCCTCCATGTGGGTACAGCGACCTGCTCAGTAGTGGGTTCTGGGCAGCTTGGCTATGCTGCATGAGTTAGTTCTTGTATGCAAGAACACCTGCTAATGCGGAGCTGCATGGTTTGGTGGTAGTGGTGAGGTCGTGGAAAGATTGCTATGGGATTTATTTAGAAATGTGTTAAAAGTCTTCTATCTCTGTGGTCATTTAGGTCACAGACTCAGATTGCTGCCAAGTTTACTTACGATTCAGAATGATAGCTCTGATGTGTCAGAGGGACCACCACATGCAGATTAGCTGCCTGCCGTCTACTGCTGTCCTTCGCAGAGGAGGCCCTTCCTCCATCTTGCACACCCACAGAAAGTCTTGCTATCCCCGCTTTCCCACAAAACCTTCAGTTTATTTATTTTTCCTATTTCCTTTTTTGTTTTTCTGAGTCAAGGTCTTGTTATGTAGTTCAGGCCTTAAATTGTCTTCCTCCTGTCTCAGCCCTCCCATGCTGGGGTTATAGGCATGCCCCTCAAGGACTGGCTTGAGTTTAAAAACACTTTTTAAAATGAAAGACATTAGGAACAATTGTGGTTTTTTGTCTTCCTCTCCAAGCTTTAACTCTTAGGATCCTTTGCACTTTAATACAAAAACATTCTGTTTTCAAAGTGTTACATGTAGAACATTCCAAGACATGCTCACCAACCTAGTTTGTTCACTGGCAAGGTTATTTGGGCAGGGAGTGATTGGGTACTGCTAAAGGTAGCTGTGGCCTGACCATGGGGATGTGGCAGGGCCACTGTCACATCCGGGGGCCACAGACCTTGTTAGCAGCTTCTGGCAGCTTTAAATAAAAATAGAGTCACCATGAAGCATTAAAGCCATGTACTTCTGGGGTTTTCTTATTCACCTTGTACTGTAACTTCATCATTTGCACAGGACCAACTCTTTGGGGTGTAGGTTTCACTTGGACCCTCAGGATGGCTTCCATTGGTGATTGACAATAAGCCTGAAGTGGTTACTCACTTCAAAGAGGAAGGATCATTGGCCAGAGGGACAGAGGAGAAGCCAGAGTTAACAGAGCTAAAGGTTCCCAGGTACCAAGTGTAGCTATGCACAGTCAGAGCCTCAATATACAGATACCACATGGACTCTTTGTCATATAGCATCGTAACAAGTGCACTGAAGTGTTAGAAGGGGAGGCAGTGAACCTCCAGTGCCAAGGTGTGCAAGCTGAGACACAGTCCCATCCACGTGTGTTAGACTATGGTCAGCCAGGGACATGCATTGCAGGAGACCTGTACTGGACTGCTAATTAGGTATTTTTCCAGCTCCCATAGTATTCCAGCAGATCCCATGAGGTCAAGGAGCCCCCTGAGCATCTAGAGTGAAGATTTTTCTCTGAAGTTGCAAGTCTGTTGGTGGCAACACTCCACCCCCGACACACCCTGACTGTACCTCCATGACCAGAGTCAAATTCCCTCACCTCCCCATTGGTCTGTGACCTAACCAGGGAAACAATGGAGGCCTTTCATTGCTCTGAAAGGTCCAAGCAGTTCTACCCTGTGAGGACATTTGATAATCATCATTAGTATCATTTACAGGTGGCTTCAGTGTGCTTTCTAGACCTTGTTTACTGGGTATTTTTCCCAGATGGCTTTTGCCTCCTGCACTGGCTAGTTTCACTGAGAGAGACAGGAAGTGTGGCCTCTGTCCCTTAAGATGACCCTTGTACCTTGACATTAAAAATATTCATTTATGAAGAGGAATGTGCATAGGATTGCAAGCAGCATTTCAGGCCAGGTCAGCTGAGGCACTTGTTCAGTGTTTTGAATGAAAAGCCAGATCTGGAATTACAAGCTATTCATCATATCCTGGACCCCTGGGGTCTAACTTAAAGCAGGTATTTTCCCAGTGGATCAGGGTGTACCTGAACTGATATATTTGAGCATAAAATGGAGCTCTTTATGGTTTCTCCATACTTGTTGTCCTTAAGGAGAACAAAAAGGTAGAAGGAAATGTATTTGGGTGCTTGGCTCTTCCTTCCACCTTCTCTGAGCTGTTCAAGCTATCCTACTTCATTACTCCCATTCCAATAAATGGTGGGCCACTGTCAGAATGGGCTTTCTGTGTCATATGTACTACATAATACAAACAAACAAACAAACAAACATACATACATACATACATATACACACATAATAGATGCAATTTACCTATTATATATAGATATGTACCAAGGCTCAGAGTCCCATTAGGGATCAGAGAACAAGCAAGTAATCCCATTGAAGAAGCAGGTTAGAATCAATACTTGGTTAGTAGGCAGAGGAGTGATGGAAGAAGCTTTGGGTCAGAAGACAGAATGTGCCCACCAACTTGTCACCTTTTGGAATCGTAGGTGTCACCAAAAGTGTGGTGAGTCTGAGCTTTTTTTTTGGAGATCTCTTAGAGGAACAAAATTAGGCATCCAAATGCTAGTGTGGTTATCCGGTTGCTGATCAGGAGCCCTGGAGGAGGGGACTTGCTACATCCAGGCAATTTTTGTTTTTGAAGGTTCTTTTGTACTTTGCACTAACATTCTCTCCTATAAAGCCTAAATATTTCCACTTCCTCAAAGTGAACATCAGATCTCTCACACCAAATTACCCCAGCTCCTGGGCTAGCAATACAGGTTCATTAGTGGCCTTCTTAAAAGGCATAGCTGTGACAAACTTAGAGAGTAGACTACATTACCAGGGGGTGACTTGGCCTGCAGAGCGCCAGGTGACCGAAACCTTTACTGTTATAAGACGTTGTGCCTCTAAAATATGACCCGGGCTATATCAGCTTTCTGGCAGCTTTATTGTTGTTGATGTACACTGAAATCA
This sequence comes from Lophiomys imhausi, assembly GCA_907164525.1. Taxonomy (NCBI): domain Eukaryota; kingdom Metazoa; phylum Chordata; class Mammalia; order Rodentia; family Muridae; genus Lophiomys; species Lophiomys imhausi. The sequence goes on from CAJQZJ010004760.1 coordinate 13,290,092, forward strand.
AGAAGCCTCTCCAAATTAATACTGCCTTGTGTTATTTCTGATGATCTTAACCATCAAAGCTGTCTTCAGTGGATTCCATTGTCCAAATTTCAGGTGTTTTCATTGTTTTTACTAAGGTGCAAATTAAGTTAGTGGAACTGTTTGGGAAATACTACTAAGTGTAGCCTTGTGGGAAGAGGTGTGTCATTAGGAGTGGGCTTTGAGTTTCCAAAGCCCAAGCCAGACACAAATCTCTCTCTACTAGCTATCTTCTGATCAGGATGCAAGCTCTCAGCTACTGTTCCAACACCAGGCCTGCCTGCTTCGAGGCAAGGTGGTCATGAACTAACCCTCTAAAACTGTAAGCTTTACTGCAGTTCACTGCTTTCTCTTGCAAGGATTGCTTCGGTCATAGTGTCTTTTCAGTTACTAAGTTAGAAGGTCTAATGATTAATATAATCGCTATTAAGATTATCATAGATATAAACCATAAAAATCTAGAGATTCGTCCACAAAGCTGCTTATGGTTAGGATGGTGCTACTTGGGATGGCTGCAGTCTGATTTTGTAGGTCTTGTAAATTAGAGACATTAGCAGCATTATCAGGAATGTACAAACAGTATTTTGTTTGTAGGTAGGAAGGGCATGAGAGTTCTTTAATCTGATTACAGCTGGGGAGGCTGTAATTATTCTACCTGGCATGTCCATAGCTCTTACTGAGGGATTAATCAAGGCCTTTAAAACCTGGATATTCATCTTTAAAAGTCTAGTTTTTAAAATATTATTATAAACTATCGTAATCTTTAGATGTATTTTTCTATGATATGTTTAAGACCATATAGGTGAGCAAAAATAACTCCCTTTTTTCCCCTGTTCAGTTAAAGGTATGCTCCTCATATTTTCTTTTTTTTTAACTCTACTCTATGTAGAATGTACATTGTCTAATGTCTGGGTCTCCATGGCCTCCATAATCAGACAGATGTGGCCACCCAGATCTGCAGGACCCTTTGGTACATGCCACAAAGTCCCCTGTATCTAGTTGATTTTGAGAGGCTAGAGACAAAATATTGGCTCATTTTTTAATGTCTAATTTTTGGGGGTCCTTTATATACAGTAAGGTCACCTAGATCTTAATGTTATTGTCTGTTGATATTTTATCTCCTGTAATCTCCAACTTGAAAAGGAAATTTAAAGAGATATTTGACAAACATGTATCTCTCTCATTTTACATGTATTACAACATTAAAGAAATCTTATATTTATTAATTGTATATTATCACTAGTCTTGAAAAATAAATTCATAACAATTGGTCTTAGAAGGATTTACAATGTGTATCACCCAGAGACATCTCAACCAATTCCAAGTATTTTTATTTTCTATTTTTATTCATTTATTACACACATGAAATAAAATATTTTTGAAAACCTGTTTTAGAAAAAAGTCATTATCTCTGTATCCAATGTTAAATTTTATAAACTAATGAAACTTTATCTTAAGACCCTGAATGAATGTTGTTTTATATGAACAAGTATCACTTTAAGATTTTATGAAACATTACACACCCACACATATTTTGGAAAGCTTTAAGAAATGAAGATTACCTTAGTTTACAAGTATGTATTTACAAGGCCCTTTAAATACTTGCATTCATGCATAAGCACATACATATCACATTGTAAGGTTATACCAAGCAACAAATTAAAGTAAAAAGCAGTTTGTGAAACATAAAAGGTGAACTAAAAGAAATCTAAGTAGCCACAGGTTTGCTGCTCAATTATTTTAGAGAAGGTAAAATGACTTAGAAATAATGAAAAGAAACATAAACACACATGACCCATTTACATCCTTAAGGGGAAAGTTTCCATCTCTATCCTTGGAGGGAACAAGGCCAGCTCTTGAGGGAACTGTACCTCTGCCTTTTGTTTGTTTGCCAGCTCCTGTCTTAAGTATCTTTAGCCCTGTAAGGTGGTCACTTCCTGGGGTGATTCCTTGGGTCTTTGTTAACATTGAGAGCAAGTGTTAAACAGCTAAGTCTACTGAGCAGCCTGGGGTTCTTGTACTATTGAAAGCTCTTGTGCTGACCTAGTTATTTGGGATAGTAAGTTTTAAGAATAGTCTTGGGAAGTAAAAGGGAAAAACAGAGCAGTAGAGCTGGCATGAGGAAAAACATTAGTCATTTGGGAAGACAACTAGAAGCAAGGGTCTGTTTGTACAGTGGAGATGGAGAGCTGGCATTTTAGAACTCTACAAGAAAAAAAAAATCAAGATAGGAGGCAAATTGAGATTGTGCCAGTGAGTGCTAGTTGCCCAGTGATGTATTAGTGGTTTTTAGAGAAGTTTTCTAGCTACCTTTTTATTGTTGAATGGCTCTGATTCAAAAGGAACATGGCCCCTGTGGTAGTGCTATAGACTCTGACATGGGTAGACAGCAGAAAGCTTTACTCCCAGTGTATCTCACAGGGCTTGATTCTCTCACTTTGCTTCCTTGGTACAGCATCCAGGTTTGGTACAGCACCACAAAGGCTCAACATAAAGCATTTTAGACCATTTTCCTGGACTCCTACAAAACAGGCCCACATGTAGGATGGTACCAGAGTTTAAAATTTTAATCTATTGTCCAGATTTTTCCTCAGCTGGCTTGTACTGAGACAAGACAGTATTACAGTACAATATTAGCCTGGTTTCTGAGGTTCTCAGGATCATGGTGAGGAGTCCAGGCAAACAGATGACAGATTTTTTTTTTTTTTTTTTTTTTTTTTTGGTGATGATCTCAAGGAGAGAGGGAGGAAAGTAATAAAGCCTCCAAAGTGGAAAAGGGAATCCCCTTCTGCATACCTAAGACCCTCACAGTGAGCGGACTGGTTGAACACCCTCCTTCCCCTCTTCAGATTCTATTTGTAAGTGTCCTTGACGATGGCCCGGAGCATTGCCACAAAAGAATTAAAAACACTGATTTGTACATCAGTGCTCCCAGGCTTACTCCTCCCTCAGTTGTCATTAAACAGTTGCCACATATTGCCCCTCTCCTTGAGGATTCAATCTTGTGATGCTGGGTGCAAGCCCCTGCTAGAAGCATCTCTAAAACAGTCCCTTTATCTTAGTGGAATAACATCTCTATATCACCAAAGGCTGTGAAAAAAACATTAAGGAAAGACACAAAACCAAACATAATAAAATGCTGTCAGTTTTGCATAACCTTTGCATTGCTTCTATGAATGGCTATTGCCTCTTTGTTTTAAAATCGCTATTCAGGTAAAAAGTGCATCCTACCCTGAATTTAATTCTCAAGGGAACATCTTAATACTTGAGGAACTCCACACATATTTATACTCATGGAAATAGGAGAGTCTGAAGCAAGTCAATAAGGAAGATCCAAGAACAGAGTATGATGACATAGAAAAGGAAGTGGATCACAATGGTAAAAAAATGTAGAGATAGGTTAATCTTCTTTTTAAGGTTTATAGATCACAATCACATTTTTTTCCAATTGTGGAAAATACATCTTCGAGGCTCCTCAATAGGAATCTAGAGCATCAGGCTCACAGGTTGTCTGGGAATGGATGGTAGGTAGCATACTGCTCAATGCCAGAGTTACTTTGGCTGGGGAGAACTGGCCTCTGAAAAGTTATTGAGAATTGGGGTAATATGCTCTCCCCACAGTGCTAGAGTTATCTTAGTAAGCAAAGGCTAATATTCCTAATCAAGGAGAATCAGGTTCCAAAGTTGCCTTGATCAAGCTGCTGTCAAGCTTACTCCCTACCCGCCCCCCCCATAGAAAAGGAATGAGTATCTCTCTAAGGTAGGATGTTTGTTTCTCCGTCTCCTGGAATGATCAGGAGGTAACCTGAAAAAAAAGAGCGACCTATTCTGGAATACTATGTTGAAACTCTACATGCCTTAAGAATAGGTAGTATATAGGTAAAACAATGTTTTAAAATTAGAAGAACTCATCAAGAAGATCTGGCATTACCTCCTTGGTCTGATGTAGAAAATGTACTGACCTTATGACATGACAGTATGGATATCCAGAAAACATTGCATGGGCATAGTGGTTCCTTTTTGATGAAAGGGTATCTGAGTCAGTTGAGTGGAAATGTGATGAAAGATGTGGAGCAGGAGAGAGTGGCTGAGTTATTTTGGCCTGAAATGACCAACCAAAGGAAGACAATGGAACAAGGAACTTTATAGTCTCAACCCAAGAGAGGGCAGCTCCACGACTGGGAGCACCAGATGATGTCACCTGAATCTCATTTTGATTTCCGCTTGATTCCTGTATCTCCTGGAATAAGAGGCCATGGAATAGGCAGATGGAACAGGAAAGCACATCCAGACCTCATAGATGCTGCTTTTGTTATGGTGTCATATGAGACATTGGGAAGTTGAAAGAGTTATAAGAACTCATCTTGTTCCACCCTAGGATGGCATGAGAGGAGAACAAACCTATCTGTGACCCTCTGTGTGAGCAGGAATTCAAGTCTCTCATTAACTTGTTTACCCTCATTTAAAGTTTCTGCAGCCTTGAATGACACTTCCATGCAGTTAGAAAAGCAACTGCCAAAGGACCATGTGATCTAAAGTAGTATCAGCCCCCTTCATTTTGACCAGGAGTCTTGGGGCCCAAGCCCAAGCAACCACAGTGGCATGGGAAAAAAACCAAGGGGGAAAAAACATTACATGTGCACTCCATGTTTGGCTCACAACTCCAGGAGAGAGAGCATGTGGGAAAAAGGCAAAGACCTTTCTTTTTTCTAAGAAGGTGTGGCAGTGTAGGAAGAAACTCATAGACCTGGATCAAGACAGTCAGCTAAAACCTGGAGACTGAATCCCCCAAAGGAAGCTCAGCAAAAGGCTAATCGTCAGAGGTTCAAAACACCAGAAGCTTACCTGAATCACAGAATAAGGTTGAGTACTCAGAGGAGATTCTTTTGGACTGCTTCCTGGTTGCCACATGTTACCAAGGAAACTTTGGTTTCCCTGGTTAAATCAGTACAGTTAGGGAAACCCTGAGGAAATATAATCGTCTCAATATGCTTCAGGCACAACACAGAATGGAAAATTGGTAGCAGACATCTCGTCTACCTCGATTTTGAGAAAGTGTACTCACATGTGTCCAACTATTTCCTTTTTCAGGTGTGTTCTTTGAATACTTCAATGAAGTAACTGTTAATTCATCCTGTTCTATAAACTAGGCAAAGAGCTTCAAGGGCTTTCAAAATGGCTTGCCTAAGGTTACAGTTAATTACTGGAGCTAGGGGAGGTACAGGCTCAAAGCCTCAGTTTCCCTGGTTTCTAAGAACAGGGCATCATCATTGAAACATTCCTCACTGCTGTCTGGCTGGACCATCTTTAAGGTGAGAAATGTTGAATAACTTGTAGCTTGACTACTTTGTATTGCTTTTGGGGTCTAGGTTGTGGAGAAAGCTGAGCATCCCAGGTTATCCCATGGCCTCTACCTCCTGTCTGGTATTGGCATGGGTGGACAATGGTCCATCCGCAGGTCCCAGGAGCAGTGAGACTTTGGTTAAAATGATGTCTCAGTGATGCAGAGTTCTCGACTAATGAGCTCATTGAGATTCAATCCAGGGCTATTTGTCAGACATGGGAATACACCCTGCTTTTGGGGTGAACAGGCAGAGTTCAGTAAAGGGCCTTTCTGGAGCACTTAGCTATGCATTGTCATCAAAGACTTGCAGGTGTGTCTCACCTTTTACCATTGAGACATGATGTCATCTTCCAAGCTCATGAAACTATGAAATTGAATTCTATTAAAAACAAGCAAAAGCTGGGGAAAAGTCACATTGTGTTTTAAGTAAGTTTGCAGTTTTCGTGTTCATATTCATAGTTTTACTGGGAAACCTGTTACCCATGGGACACAACGTTGGTCAGGAAGGAGATGGCTATCAAACTGGGATTCTGAGTTCAATACCCATTCTGCTTATAACAAAGGAGTCTGTATTTTCTCATATTTAACAAGAGATTAATAGTGCCTTTCTTTCTTCTACACCTTGTTCTGAAGAGCCTCCAAGTGAATAACTGTAAAGGGGCTGTGAGATGCTAACTGAGCAATGGGATTAGGAGGTACCCTTCTCTTGATGCTCCTGCGATGCTCCTGCGGATGTCTGACTAACTATAGCCCATGAGTAAGCTTTTCCATTGCTTCCTACAATAGCTTCTCTTTGCCTGGCTACACTCTGTTGTTGATAAAACCCCCAACATGGCTCTGACTGACAACAGCTGCAGGTTGGAAATGGTCAGCCTCCGGGGCCAGATACCCGCCACATGGTGTAATTACCCTTTGTGAAATTCTGGGGTGAGAGGTCAGCTCTCATTGCCCATCTTTGTCACTTTTCAGTCATCTGTATCCTGGTGGCAGTTGTGTTATCCCAGCATCCTTTCCCTCCCCCCTCCCCCACCCCTCCTGGAGCTCAGGAGAAAACCATCTGCTGAGTTGGCTTTCAGGAGATTTTTTTTTTTTTTTTAATACCAATTTCCCTTTGTTCCGAAGCAACCTCCAATCAGGGCTTGTGTCTGCTGGGTTTGACGAAAGGCTGGTACTGTGTTTCATGCTCCCTGAGGAAAGGTTGCCCACTTGCTTTTCTTTTTGATTCGATTCCCTGCCATTCTGCAGGACAGTCAGTCAGAGGTTGCAGCTGCTACTGTCATCTGTAGGTGGGGACCCCCTTGTTTTAGGAGTCTACAAGGTGGTACCTTAGCAGAGAGGGGAAACCAAAACTAAAACCAGAGAAAGAAAGAAAGAAAGAAAGAAAGAAAGAAAGAAAGAAAGAAGGAAGGAAGGAAGGAAGGAAGGAAGGAAGGAAGGAAGGAAGGAAGGAAGGAAG
>CAJQZJ010004760.1:13296919-13317720 GCA_907164525.1 Lophiomys imhausi
AAGGAAGGAAGGAAGGAAGGAAGGAAGGAAGGAAGGAAGGAAGGAAGAAAACAGAACATCAAAACAAGCTAAAGGACAAAAAATGGAACCAACTCCTAAACAAGTCTTCTTGCCATCCCTATATCAACCTCTGACTCCAAAATCCTAATGTTGACTCAAGGAAATGTCATATTATCCTTGGAGGTGTTTCTGAAGATCCTTTGGTGTCCAGCCTCTTTGGCTCTCAGGTTTCCCTCTGAAGATCAGGACTTGCACTTCAGAGGCAAAGGAAAGATTCTTTTGTAGAAAGCCCAGTTGCTGTGGCTGACAATTACAATGTAGATGATATTATTCCCATTCTGTAGACAAAGGCAGTGAGGCATAGGGAGGAACAGAAACTTTCCTTGGCTCTTCAAGTCAGACAGGAAGCAGGGAGCATGATGCCGGCCTTCCATGTTCCCAAGTAGCTGGCAAGGGTTCCTGATGCAGCAGTGCCTAGGAGAATGAAGCTAAGCTGGAATCCTTCTGCCTTCTGTAAGACCCACAGCTTCCTTGATGCTTCACTTGCTGACTCTATAAAATGAGACTACCTCAGTGAGATGTCTGGGAAGCTGGAGACAGTGGAGTCAGGTTTCAACCACCCCCAAAATTGCACACTTTTCTCCTTTTTCTGCTACTTCCCATTAGTGCAGCTCCTCCCTGCAGATGGAGGAGGTGGCAGACACAGAATCCTTTCAGTTCTCCTGTGACTATGAAGCCTGTAGGAGGGGGTGGCCTTTATGGTGTATTTATTGTGCCTTATGGTGAGCTGACACTGAGGTCAGGGATGACCACATGATGATTCAGGATATTGGTGAAAATCTTCAAAATTTGCGAAGCTCCTCTTCAGCATACTACTTTCTACCTCCTCCCATTGTTGATTTACACTGGTGACCCAGAACACTAAAGGCCTGCTGATCCCCTTAGACAGGCATGTGGAGTAGGACAAACACAATGTCAGGCACAGAGAGGGACAGAGAGAGAAGGGGAGGGAGGGAGTTTTAAAATGTGGTGTGTGTGTGTATGTGTATGTACATACACACGTGTATGTTTGAGCATTTATTAACTATAAAGGGGTACTTGCGCAGCAAAGTGTCATCTGGAATGAGGGTTTCTTACTAAATGGTTCCTCCTTTTCTTTTCTATAGCAAGTAGGTATGAAAACATCTTGTCCTAACAATTGTGAAGAGATAGTCTATCATGTAACATGTTGGACTCAGCGAGGTGGCCAGAGATGGTGTCCACATACTAAATGGTAGTGCATGCATGTTCCTGACATCATAAAATCACCTTTCAGCCCTTCTGGCCAACATAGGCTGTACCTGCGGTAGGTGAGATCACTAGTTGGAATTTGGTTTTCACAAGGGCTATAGATCTAAGAGGTGGGAGTAAGGGGAGCATCTGCAGGCAGCAAAGGGAGACTGACTTCTGAGTGGAAGAGTGGCAATCTAAAGAAGGACTCAGAGGGTCTTGCCCAGCTTGGCCTCATGAGCCCTGCATGTCAAAGCTGACGCTAATTATCCTGCTTAAAATACACTCTTCCTCAGCATCATGGAGTCGCTCATTAATTTATTCATCTATCTAATCAAAAGGATTTTCTTCAATCAGTATTTGTTGCACACCAGGCAATATTATAGAAAAGTAACTGGATCTTGCTCCTTAAATATCCCATTGGGAAATGTTTCCAGTCTGACTTGTAAGCTATGTCAAAGTAGGAAAATCAAGACAGAAAGGCTTCCCAATAGAAACTCAGCTGGGAAGGCCGATGCCAATGATACTCAAAAATGCCTTGTGACTGACTGGTCAATTTCCTTAAATGGTAGGGACAATCTGTCTAATTGACAAGAAAGATAAGAAGCATGTTAAACAGATCAAGATGAGATGTGACTGAAAGGCATCTATTCTAGTGTCTGGAAGACACATGTGGCTTTATGGTGTTGATATATTTAAACTAGGGAGATGTCCTTGAGATGTCAGTATTGAAAGAGGAAGGGAAGACAGCAACTTCGGCAAGAATGTTCAGAATCCAGAAAAAAACCTAGTAGAGACTATAAAAGCAAAATATGAGAAATTAAGACAGCAAAAATATAGCGGAGGCTGAAACATAGCATCAAACCAGGTCCAAATGTGAGACTGAGCTATGCCAAGCAGAGGAAGGAAATGAAAGCATCCAAGAGAATACACACATGGGTAGACGCTTGCTTCTGTGTGGTGACAGCGTTTCCAGGTCCAGGTGAGAGGGGCTGCCTCACCAAGGCTCCTAAAATGTAGGTGATATTTGCAGAAAGGGAGAACTTGCCCTGGAAAAGCCCAGCCTGCCATCCAGGGCCTTTTCAAAAATGTTTGTGGTTATATACATGGTACTGGCAGCTCTCTACATGTGTGGAAGGCTCTGTGACATCCCATAAGGGGCAGCTGTGCAGGTAGGTCTGGACCTGGGCTGCCCCAGGCCAGGCTGCTGTGCTTCTTTGCCTGTCTCTACCTCCAGGGAGGAGCAGGTGCTGAGTTTCTGGACGCCTGCCTTTCCTTCTGGCTTCATTCCTAATGATAGATGACCTTTGCTCCCAATGTTAGATTTGTGGCAGATTCCTTTTCTGTGGGCCCGATGGAGGGAGGGACAGCCTGCTTCTGCTCCTCTTATTTAACACAGGGAGATAATTGGTGGCCCTTGGAGTTTGTCTCTCACAGAATAGGACGGTCCAGCACTAAGAGTTCAGAGTCACAGCCCACCGTTTACAGGCAATGCGAGTCAAGAGCTGATTGGGAGATCAGATATGGAGAAACGAGTCCAGTCAAACCCAGAGAGCACAAGAGAGGGTTCCCTAGGCATCCGCGAAAGGTGCTATGTTTCTCTAATTTCACTTGTTTCCAACTCTTATGTTCACTTTACAGCTCTCTAAAATTCACTTTAAAATTTCATCCTGTAGCTGAGGCTATAGGACACACTTTTCCATTCTTTGTCCACTAAGCATTCATGGAAGTGAGGCCATGAGAAAAGCTGATGTTTACTTCCTAAGGTGACACCTCCCAGTTAAGTTTGGCCATCTGAATGTGACCCATTCATAGACAGCATGGATGAACAACTTGCACTTTTTGGTGTATGAGAAAGGAACAAAAATGCAGATGGCTATGATGGGAAATTTTCACTCTCAGAAGGTAAGGGAACCGAGCAATAGTGTGAAAGAAAGAATTAGTTATGGCAAATCTCGTTAGTGTCTATTGTAAGCAGAGGAGCTAAGCCATCTGTGGCCACTTGCAAAATTGTCCCTTGTTTGTTCATATTCCCCACCGAAGCAAATCTTTGTGGCTTCTAGTGATTTGCATATTGTCACTTGTTTGCCAACAAGAGGGTGTCTCGACATGTGTATGTGAGAGGGCATCTGTGTGGACATGTATGTGTGCTCTGAACAGAGTCAGTGTGTTTTTGAAATCGATGTTTTGGAGGAGCTAGCTGTGGACTGAAGAGGGAAACAATCCTGAAACATTCCTCATTAACCTCTCCAGTTGATGTCTTAAGGGTCCATCTCTTACACCCCACTGCTCTGACTTCCTTCTCATTTTGCCATAATTCATAAGTTTTAAACCAATGTTCACTCTGTATGGGCAAAAGGCAGGAGGTAGCCTCAAGCGTTGTCTTTATCTTGGATTTGTCCTTAGCATGGCTAAATTGTCTTATGTTGAAGACACACTGTTTTTTCCTCTCCTTCATCATTCAAGTGTTCACAGTGGATTTCCTGTTAGTAAGTGATCTTCAGTTATGTAGGGATGCAAAGGCTAAAATATTACCAATTACCCTTTTTCCAAGAACTTCTGTGGGGTTCTGTGAGTATTGTATGTAGTACAGATGGGGCAGCCAGAGCTCTAGAGGACTTCAGTGGAGGCCACTGGGTCTAGTGGACACCAACAGCTTTGTATTTGAGGTCTTGGGAAGGAGAGTTTAAGGCATGTGGTCAGAGGGGATGCCAATCAAGATTTCTAAGATATTGAGGCTGGCCAAAGCAACCAGAAGCTGCATATTTTAGAAAATTAAATGCAAAAACCCCACTTCTGATCATTACTCCAACACTGTTGGTCAAGGATGGTACAATTGGATCAGAATTTTGGGCAGCAGTTGGAGTCTTTGTTATATTTCAAATAGCACCAATAATTTGTTTGCTCTATGATGTGGGCAACTTAAATAGCTATTTTCCTTGCTGCTTACTTTGCTTTTGTGAAGTAAACATCTTGCGTTTTTCCTTCTCTTTCCCTGACTCTCATTCTTCTTGATTGGAAGCGAACTCTGAGTGTAAAGAAAGTTGATGCATTCATCTCTTCTGAAGACCTCTCTGGATAGTCTGGTAATGTTCTCTATAGCTGAGCAAGACGGTCACATTGATTACTGTTGCTGGATGCATCCACACAAAGAATGTGAAGGATGAAAGGGAGCTTCAGAAGCCTCAGGCAGTATCTCTTCACAGAAGAGTACATGGACTCCAGCTTAGTAAAGTCTCATGCTTTGTCCAAGATCATATGGTCAACCATTGCTCATCTAGAAAACACACATATACACACAGAGTCACAGACACATACAGACATACAGACACACACACACTTTCTAATTGTCACAATGCTGGATGTAAAAGAAATAAAACAACAAAAAAGGACAAGACACTGGATTGTTGGGGGGCAGTGATTGCCCCTGCTTGGGAGCCTGCCCTGCCTGCTTGCTTGGTCCATTTCATTACAGTTTGGCTCTTTCCTTTTGAACCCTCCTGAACCCACCATGCCTTTGCCCAAGAAAATCAGATAAAGGAGCCTTTTATTTCCCAGCTGCCCTGTAAATGCAGCATTCAGAGAAGATGGGCAGCAATAGAGGTAGGGAAAGTAGAAAACGTTTGTCTTTCAATACTGGCCTGACATGAAAGCTTCATTGCCAGGCATTTAGGGAACCAGCTAAATGATGGTTGCACCAATGACAAAAGATAAAACTGACCCACAAGTTATGCAGTTGCTTAAACATGATTCACCCTGCATAACGCTGCCTGGGACCTGAGTGCCTCATTTCTAACGAGCCAAGAGACAGCACAATTAATTATGTGGAAAGAACTGTTATCAGACAGGAACTTAGTTGTTGCAGAAGAATAAGTCCTAAAATATCCCTGCCTTCCTCAAATAATGACTGGAGCACCCTGAAAGGATACAGCTAACATGCTGGTGGACAAACATATAAGGATGAGCAAGGAAAGCCTTAATGATCCTAATGCATGTGTGGGGCTGGGAGGCTAGGCAGAACCATGGAAGTTGTCTTGATTGGGGAAGCGGTGGGGAAGTGTCAGAGAATCACTGTGTGGTTTTGCTACATAGGAACTCTAGGAAGAGTAGAATATCTCTGTTAGGCAACACAGGAGCCTCCAATCATAGCGCTGTGCCCACTTGAGGAATAAGTCACTGACGTTGGAGACTGGGGGCACATTTAGGCTAGAGAGAGATTGAATCCATCTAACTGATGCCCCCTGTCTCTATGGTGTGCAGATTGTTTTGTTTTGTTTTGTTTTGTTTTCCCTAACAATCTTTTGATCACACAGGCAAGTCTCAGGAGCACTCTTGACTCTAATGGCTTTGGAATTGTCACCAAAGCTCTCTTAGATTAAATCTCCTGCCTGAAAAGTCAGTGTGGTGTGGACTGCCTGTGCTGGGAAGAAGAGAAGGTAAAAGCTGAAAGATTTGAGGGTCAAAGGTGAAAGGACTGGTGTTAACAACGGCCAAATGCCCCGGATTGAAATAGTTGCTGAAGGTTGACAGGCAACAGAATAGAGGCAGACAAGTGGCAAATTCCCGTTTTCTCTTTTAACTGAGAAAATATTTTGAGAGGTATTTAGTTGGATTGTATAATGATTGGGGTGGTGTCTAGAGGTGGAGAGGGAGAATATAAATAAGAGATTATTTAGTTACTATTGGGAAGCCGGGTCATAGTGTGGTATACATGTGCCTCCTGCCATGCAGCCCCTCTGGATGGCACGACATTCATTTCTTCACAGGTTCATTCAGCGCATGATCTTCGTAAACTTGCTTTCCAGGAAGATTTTGTTAACTTCCTACCAGGGTGTGACATTAAACAGAAGAACATTAGCCCAGTCTTCCAAGGTTATGTAGGAAGGGGCCAGTGCAGGGGAGAGCCTTGTACATAGGGAGCCCTTTGACTTGATGTAGGTATGCTGTGTTCTTTCAACTCCCAAGTTCTGTAATCTTAAGTGCCTGCTCAGAGTTTATGAATAGTATTGTATACATTTTTGCTTCCTAGAGAGATTATAAAATGATGCCAGCACCATGCCGGGCCATTGGTTCTTCATAGGGTTCCTCTGCACTGTACAAAGAATTGTGTGGTAGTGCTGAGAAAGAAGTGGTTAGGAAATCAGGCAGTTGTGTTTTGACTCAACCACAGCCGTCTCTCCTCCCTGCTTGACCCAGTTTACTCCTGCCTGCAAGAAATGTCTGGTATTTGAGGATCACAATTTTATGTAGATTTCCAAGCTGATGGTGATTTCCAAGTAAGCTTTTTGTGACTTAAAGGAGGATAGAACTGGGATGGCACTTGAGAGTTATTGGCGGAGAGGAACCCCCCCCCCCCATAAGTTAAAGGGCATCCTCCTTGTGTCTTGTGAGATTGTGGCTAGTCTGGACACACCCTCCCTGCTGCACCCTCTGACTCCTCAGCAGGCTCCTGGTGCACTGCTGTGTCCTCCAGGAAGTGATGACTCAGAATTTTCATCAACACATCTCACCTCCACCTCCTCCATTTTCTTCTCACAGCCACCAAAGCCAACACAATGCAGTTGTAATTTTAGACAGTTTCCATATTGACTTAGAAATCAATGTTTAGTAGAGGTTGTTGGGGTGATATTGGAGGGCATTGATGAGAACAACATCTTGGGGAGTTTCCCAAGGGTGGGGCCCTCCAGACAATTTGCAAGGAGAAAATCATAACTGAGAACCTTCATATAACCTTGAGAACTTATATTAAGAGTCCTTCCACTCTGGGGTTCTTTGACTTCTAAGGTCAGTTAGAAATTTCCTCCCTTTCAGTTTCTGAACTTTTCTTAAAGCTAGATCTTATGTAGTTTCAAAAACTTAACAATTAAATCATGTGAGTGGTAACTAAATATGTGGGTGGTATTTCTGTTTCTAGACTTTAGTTCCAATAGGCTTAGTCTAATAGTAATAGGTATAAAAGATAATACTTCCTAAAATCAGGGGGTCTTGAGTAAGAGTTAGGGGTAGGTTTTGTGAACTAGCAGGTTCAAGGACACCACAAGAAGACTCCCATAGCCAATTAATTCATCACACTGGGGCTCATAGAAACTGAACCACCAACCAAAGAACATGCATGAACTGGTCCTAGACCCACTACACATATGAAGCTGATGGGCTGCTTGGTCCTCAAGTGGATCCCCTAACAATTGGAGCAGGGACTATCTCTAACTTGGACACTGTTGCCTCCCTCTAGATCCCATTTTCATAGGAAAGCTGCCTTACCTTGCCTAAGTGGAAGAGGAGGCACTTAAAAAAATAAAGTTAATAGTTCTTATTATCTGTAGAAGGAATGTAAAAATTGGTTTTGTTGTAAGGCCTGGAGTTGGACATCTAGAAAGATCATGAGTAATTGTATCATAATGGTCATCTTTAGAGTTCTGTGTGATAGGCTCCAAGCTAATGCATTTACCGACATATAGGCCAATCTTGTGATTTCCATATTTTTAGTCAGTAAACTGGCCTGGCAGCTGGTACACAGTGAACATATTAGAAATCTTGTTGCTCTGGTGTTATAGCACACTTTTACAATCTTAACCTCTTATTTATATAGCTCAGAGGTCATAACTGTAACTATATTTGCCCTTTTTTTTTCTTTCTAGTACTGGGAATTGAACCTAGGACCTCCCACATGTTAGGCAAGTATTCCATCACTGAGCTACAGCCCAAGCCCTTATATAGCTTTTTAATTTCATTAAACTTTTGATTCTAAATGACCTGTTCTTGAAATGTATTAAAAATTTAAATTATAAAAAGACTTTGAAAAAGGGTTTAACAAAGGACTCAAGCCTTCAAACAGTGTGTTCCATTCCACAATGTTTTTTAGAATAATATTTAGAAGTGAATGTGAGATGAAAGGACCTGACTAAATTGTGTGTCAGACATGTTGACCTCCCGATTTCTGCCTTCACATCTGGGGTCAAATGGAAAGATAAATTCCTTTGCTATTGACTTTGCTGTCTCAGGGGGTAATTATGGCTATCAAAGGATCTTAGAAAGCATAAAGCATAATTCAAAAGCAAAATGAATGTCAAAACCATTTTTCACTTTTTTTCTATTCTTTATTTTTAAAGTGACCAACACTTGCTTCAGTCTTCCATTTCAAATGCTCATCATGGAAATCATTTTTTCTAGACCATTCATTTGTTAACTGGAATGATGCCTATTTTGTGAGGAACATTTATTTAGTTAGCTCAGTGTTTTACATTTCCCGGAAAAGTAGTATGTATTTGACTTAAATGCTTGGTGATGATGCTAATGTTGGTTATGAAGGAGATGATGAGATGATGACGGGGTGTGTGTGTGTGCGTGTGTGTGTGCATGTGTATGTGTGTGTATGTATGTGTGTGTGTATCTAAAAATGGAACCAGTCGTTTAATATTTGTCCAACAGTGTTCTTATTATCCCCTGGGTTTCTAGTCTTGAGGCATGTCTTTCTCTTCTCTTTTCACTTAAACAGCTATTAAGGATGTGTTGCTTCATGCTTATCTTGTACATCTCTCAGAGGTGTATGCGTGTGGAATTCTAAATTTTCTGTTTTAGGGCAACCTGTGCACTGCACGGCCAGCCTGACATTACAGTCCATGGCGAGGGAGGTAGGCAGACTATGTCTATTGCGGGCAGTTGCCAACAGATGGGACAAGATGTCATGAATCCTCCCTTCAAGGAGAGCAAAACTGACAACTGCTTAAGCAGTTTTTTAGTGCCTTTACTGAGTTTTCAGAATGCCATAAGTGTGAAATCTCTAATACTATTGTGAAACAAGACTCTTACTTTTAATTTACTTGTTTATTTATTTACTGTTTTTGTTCATTTGAGGCAAGGTCTCACTTTGTAGCTGAGGGTGACCCTGGAATGTACTGTCTGTACCTTAGACTGGCCTCAAAGCTATGATCCTCCTGCTTCAGCCAACAGAGTGCTGGAATTGTAGATGAGCAGCAGCAGCATGCTTAGCTTGAAATTAACCTTGTGGAGGGATGGGGACATATCTCGTCATCTTTGCTGGACATTGGGCCAGCTACGTACCACCACCTCTGCTCTGTAAATAGAGCTCCTACAGTTGGGACCAGCTGGACTTACTTGCTGAGTCCCTTGTTGAGTCTTAGTAGTCATTCTTCTTTGCAACCCTTACTCCTTAGTCTTATATAACCCTGAAAAGAAGGCACGCTAGGTACTTGTCACTTTCCACAAACTAAAACCAAATGGAACCGCCACCAATTACATTCAATTACCAAAAAAAGAAAAAGAAAAAGAAATTATTTGAGAGGAGGTCTTTAGAAACCCATTGATGCTTTTCCTTGTTTGCTCCGCTGTCACTCATCAGCCTCACTCTGAAGAGTTAATGAAGGGCTGTTTCAGGAAGAAAAGCAGTCATTTCTCCTCTTTTAAAAGGCTCATTACTTAAAGATATGCTAATTCAATAGGAAGAACAATGCACTTCTTCGTGATTGTGATTACTTTTGTATAGTTCTGCTACTTTCTTGGAATTCCTGGGTTGTTCTGTTTGATGTAATCCCGAGAACAGGGCAATTGGGAAGTTGGCAGAAAGAGAAACGTGGATACTTAACACTCATCCACTATTAGAGACTGATGATCATCAGAACTGATCATCTCCCTTAATATAACCACATTTCTTCGTCCTCAATTTATTTGAAATGTAGTAAAAATTGCCGAAAGCCTGCAGCTTTGGGGAAAATGGAATTGCCTTGTGTGTTAAGTGTAAATAATCAAGTTCAACTGTACCTGGGTACCTGTATTCATGCATGGTAGTGATCCTTAATTTGTTCAGCTAACATCTGATCAGTGTGGGTTATAAGGTAGCATTGCATTCAAACTTGGAGGTATAAAATCAAGAAAGATATGTTGTTGGTTTTGAAGAATCAGACAGACTGGGTTCACATCGGCAAAATGGTAATTATAGTGTGGTGGACTGAGCAGAGAGTATCAGTCTTGAAATCAGACTAAAGTAGAGGAATCCCCTATGATGGCAGAAAGCCACCTCTCTGGGGCAAGTTTTGAAGGTCAAAATGGATAAACTAGACTGAGAAGGAAGAAAGAAAGAAATGGCACATGCAAAGGAAGAGTGATGAAACAGAAGATTGTAGTAGAAGGAATATGAGTGGTGGTCTGTTTGAATGAATGATACCAAGGACGTGTTGGAGCAGTCCTGAAAATAGGTCCCAGGGTGAATTCTTAATTCCAATCTACCTGTAGACCTAGATGAGAGGAGATATGGGACTCTTAGAATGCTAAGTGGCTGCCTCATGCTGGAGAGGAACTATGGTCATAAAGTATCCTCCCTTAGGTCCCTAGTTTTGTCACCCAATCTCTAGTAATAATGGATATCATGACTGCCAGGGGAAATGTTTACACTAAAATTTGGAGATCTACCCTGTGAGGAAGGAGATCCAAAACCTGAAGAATAAGCAGCTCTTCCGTAAGTCTTCCTGTGAAGTGTAGCTAGGCATCAGTGAGTTACTTTTTTGATAATACATCATGCCTCATTGGCAGAAGATAAGAGGCCCAGACATAACCTGCTGTTGATGTAGGGGTCGCACTAAACTTCCGTAGTCACGATTGAATGAGACTTGCTTTATGGTATTCATGGCTGTGCCTAATTTTATATAGTATAGAGGGAAATCATTTCCAGTGGTATTAGTGTTGCCCTCAAACAGTTTTAATTCTAGCTGCAGGAATAAGATGGACATTGAGCTCAACTCTCAACTGGTTATAAGAGAAAAAAGTCAGATACTTGGAGTTCTTGAAGAGGTTTGAGATGAATTCTGTCCTCAAAGATGGAGCCGTGATGGACCTAGGAAATATGGTGTGAGCTGCCATATAGACATGCAAATGAGATGGTATGAGAGGAAAGAGTTCAGCTCTTTTCTAAGATGCATGCCTTCTCTAATCTCTTGTTCTAAGAACTTGCCATGTTTTCCTAAGCTGCGTGTATTGTTCATCCTGTCCAAGAGCTCTCATGTACTATATTTGTCTACCAAGGAGAAGAGATTTGATACCTAATGCCTGTCGTGCCTGCACTCTTTTAGGCTCTTAGCAGGTTCTCTTTCTGTCATCATCCTACTGGCCTAAGAAAGATAGGATGGGAGCAGTGAGAGAAGCTGTAAGAGAGAGGCGGTTCAAGAAGCCTATGTAAATGTGGGTAGGAACTTTAGATGGGTAAGACCAGATGGTTATCCTCTAAAGAAGAGATTGAAGTTGTTCTTTTACTGGCTATTGTGTGACAGACCATACTCAAATTTAATGGCACAAAACGAGTGTCCATTGTCATATGTTCTCATTGTTGTGGATCAACACATGGAGAAAGCTTGTCTTTGTCCCTAGGTAATTAGGAGCTCAGTTTGGGTAATTGGCATAGAGTGGGTGCAACTCAGCCCTTAGCCCTGGCTGTGGGCTGTGTCATTCAGCTGGATTCCGTGCTGCATATGCTGATTATCTCTGGTACATGGGCTGTAATGGCTACAGCAGTGGGGCTCCCCAGGTACCTCTTTGACTCTCTACATAATCCCCTTTGATGGCCAAATTGAGTTTCCGCAAGTCATGACAGTGTCAGGGCACTTAGATGCCTTACATGAGTCTCATTCGGGGAGAATCAGTGGGACCCAAAGGGCTTTTTATATGCCAGCTCCAGCTTCTGAATGTTCAAACATGGCTTTTGTTACGCTTTTGCTGTTTAGCTAAGGTTATCCCAGATTCACAGACCCCACAGAAGACTTGCATTTTCTACCTTGTCACATGTAATCATGAGCCTCACAGAATAGTTTATAGGATTCCCAATCCGAGTGGGGAAAGTGATGTCCAACAGCCATAAGAGAACTGAATTAGGAGCCAAGAGAACTGTCTCAGGCTTCCCCTCCATCTCTCCAATCTTGGATTGTCTTTGATTGGTAAATGAAAATCCTGATCATGTTAGTTCTAGATTTGATGCTATTGGACCAAGACTCTGGGTTGAGTGGGGTTGGACTGAATGTAGAAGATGAGGAACAGCTGTTATTTTTCTGTATACACACACTTATATACACAGACAGACCAGCAGACAAATACACACCATACATTTTCATGTTCTCTAAATTTGAGACCATTGGGTGAATGCATCCAGGTACATTTCAGGCCACTATCTCTACCCACTGAACAACACATGTTCTCCAATCTTCGTTTCCACATCTATCATTTGGTCCAGGTGAAGAACATATGGTATACAATATGTGTTCTACAACTCTCCAGAACAGACTTTCCTTAAGAATCATCATACTGTTTCTGATTATTTTCTCTGATAAAAGTCAGGATTTTTATGACATCTGTATGAACCTGTTTCCTGTTTTCCTATTCCATGTCCCTATTTTTACATACTGTCCTTATTACAAGTGTGGGCATGCAAGCATGTGCATATGTGTGAGTGTGTTGATTTTTCTTAGCTTTTGTGCCTGTCCTGTCTAGTTCTACTTGATGAACAACGTGGCTCCCGCATGAAGAGTTCAGAATAAAAACTACCACAGACTCTTGATCATTACTCCCATAATATTCATTATGAGTCTCCTATTGATCAAACTATCTCTCTAAGTTAATATTCTCAGAATTTATTGTAACACAAAAAGGTATATGGGATCCAACAGAATGAAACTTGACTGCAAGGGTTACTGCTGAAAAGTTCCTGCAGCCTCCTGCCTGCTTGGTTACAAACTCCAAATTCCAGGAACCCGTGTGCTGAGCATTCATTCTGTTGAAGAGTACACCCAGGGCTTGGTGTGCTGGTGGCTGAACAGCTAGTGGGAATTGTCATGGTGCAGTGAGCACTATTTCTCACCTGTGCATGGACAGTGGCGACCATACTCTGTGCTGCATATATTTAGACACTTATTGCTGAGGATAAGTGCTCTGTTAACATGTCCTAATTAGCCCTTGCTACATTTATTTTGCCTTTCTCAGGTCTTTATCAATGAAATAAATTAGCCCTAAGAGATGTGTTGTGTCGCCTCTTAGAACAGTAAGAAGAACTTCTCAGGTCTTTTTAGGAATCCAATGTCAAGGAACAGTTTGGCTTCTTTGCTCTCCTGGAAGAGGAGGTACCAGAAGGAGGCACTGAACTTGCCACACTGGTTGGCGCCCATCAGGTCCCTTCCTGGTGCTTACATCCTCAACAGCATAACTCTACAGCTATGGCTAAGTCCCTCCTATCCTAGTCCTACCAGCAGCTAGCCATCTTTTACCTGTTACTTCAAACCTTTAAAAAACTGGAAGAATTTTATCCCCAGGATTCTAATTTGAGCACAAGAAAGAAGTAATTCTGGAAAACAAATTCAACAGTAGGTTCTTGGATAAACACTTAAGTCCATTTTTACCTATAGGCTTAGAGGAGAGAAGGTAGGCATCTTAGAGAACGTTATGTGGTTCCCCTGTGCTGAAGAGCTGTGGTTTGAAGGGTATTCTCACTCACTGTTGGAACACTAGCTTGTCTGAGCTACTCAACACCCTCGGCTGTTTCCATCTGACATGACCAAGCTGAATATTTCGTCAGTAAATAATTAATTTGGAAGTTGAGGATGTCAGTGGAAAAGTCAGCTATGATGGCTCAAATAACAAGCCACAAATGTGATAGCCACTCTCTTGGTCTTTGAGAGAAAACCTGTTAGTTCTACTAGTCTGGGACAGCTCTGTCTTTTAACCTGTCTTTCCACATTAAAGTCAAGTAACTCTATCTCTCAATCTTTGAATCTCATTGCTGTCCTCAAATGCTTGTGGCACCTAGAAGGTTGGGGTTTTATTTTGTCAAGCCACTTGCCCTATACAAATACTCATGACTCATGAGAAGAGATGAATCTTCCTCCAGTATCACTGTGGGTAATGGGAAGGGGTCAGGCTATGAATAAACCATTTTCTTGTGGCTGATTCTGCATCCTTCCCCTTTACCACAAAACCTCAATTTCCCTTTTTGTGGAAAACAAAACCCCCTTTTCACTCCACCATCCATGGGACTATATGGCCTTTGGATTGTATGGTACTCTAGTGGAAATTTTAAAAATTAAATTGTTTTTGGGAGGTATGACTGGGGGAGTCTGTCCCTGTGATTGTGGAGAAGCGTTCTCTATTTTCCTCTCATCTGATTTCAGTGCCAACTTTTCACACAGAGGAAGGAATCAAATTGGCTAGTAAATCGACAGATGTATGAGAGAGAGAGGCCCTAATGCCATCAATCTCAGGGTAAGCTGGG
Organism: Lophiomys imhausi; assembly: GCA_907164525.1. Classification (NCBI taxonomy): domain Eukaryota; kingdom Metazoa; phylum Chordata; class Mammalia; order Rodentia; family Muridae; genus Lophiomys; species Lophiomys imhausi. The sequence continues at coordinate 13,311,450 of CAJQZJ010004760.1, forward strand.
TGGCGAGAATACCCTCCTCTCATCACAATTCAGGTCCTCCAGGGCGTTCCAGAGGCAGGAAAGAGAGAAGCTGGTCCTACAAAGCATTGCTGGAAGCCAATGGTGACAAGATCAGGAACTGCAAGTCAGAAAGCCTCCTGAGGTTTGCTCCACAGGGTTTTGGGGAATTCTATGTTGACTTCTCTGGGGGGCCCTAACAGAGTAGAATCAAACAGTATGAGAAACAATGAACTGAGTCTGAGATCTGAAAGTTAGTTGTGATACTGATTGTCTGATGGATCTTCCTTGCTCTTTGGTGCATCTGGATTTGTCATTTGTGAGCCGGTTCTTGTACACACAGTCTGTGCTAGCCCCAATTTCTTCCCTGGGCCTTCTCAAGGCTGCATACATATCATAACTGTCTGCCGTTTGAGTGCTCCAGTATACTTTGGGACTGTATACGGATCAACTTGTAAATGCTGTTGCTCTTGGAAGACATAAAAAGACTGAAAATAGATTTGCTTGGCAGTCAAGGGTGCTTCTAATTTCAGACAAACTGCTATTTGAAGACTTATCTCTCACCACTTGCTGAATGCTCTGTTCATTCCCTGACCACATTTCCATGCCCACTTCCATACTTCTGTTTACATCACTCTGACCTTAAATACCCTCCTCCATTTTCCTGGCTAACCAGTACTCACCTTATAATGGAAAACCCCTTTTCTTTTTTCCTGGTCTCCCCAGCTCACGTCTCCCTAACCCTTCAACTCCACAGCACCTATAGGCAGTGTCAGCCATTTCTGACAAAATGTTTCATTTTTTTCTCACCCACTATTCAAGTTTTATTTGTCAGTTTACTTTCTATGTTGCTTCCCTTGTTTCTGTTAGGCATTCTCTTTGTGTGATAAAGTGAATAACTTTTTTTATTCCCTCAGCTTTTAGCACAAAGAAAGTACCCAGTAATTGAACTGAATCTAAATGGTTGACTTCTCCATACTATAAGAACATGTTATATTCTATTCCTACTCCTAAAGATCTTTGCCATCTTATAGGTAAAGAGATGGTTGTCTGTAAGTTTACATAGACACTTTCACAGAGATGTTTAATAATTATAAAAACAATGGCTTTAGAAAGCTCAAACTCAGTAGTACATTTTCTCAGTATTTGCTTAACCAGAGGTACAGGTAGGTGTACAGGATTTAGAAAATATTGCTAAGTTCTATTGAAAACTTTCTTGATGATTCACGAATGCAACCCAGTGATTACATACAGTAAGATCAAATGAGATTATAGCTCCAGGTGGACATCAAGCTAGATTTTTGTGCCACTCAGCCCTTTTTTTAATGTTTATTTATTACTTCAGGTTATATATCAATCACAGTGCCCTCTTTCCACCCCTCCCAGTCCCGCCCTCCCATCCTCTACCCCAATCCCTTCCATCCCACTCTGCTGGAGTGGAGTGTCCTACATATCAGTCCCCCACCCCAGTTCAGCAGTCATATGAGGGCCAAGAGCCTCCTCATACACTGGAGGCCTACAAGGCAGCACCACTAGGCCAAAGTGTCTCATTGACAGGAAACAAAGTCTATGTTCCTGTTCCCTTTGGTGCATTGGTTGTAGTATAGTTATCCTGTACTATATGACTAAAATCAGACTATAAGTGAATAGATGTGAAATGCAACTCAAGATGACTCTGAGATTCCATCTCACACCTGTCAGAATGACTAAGATCAAAACCTCAAATAACAACACATGCTGGCAAGGTTGTGGAGAAAGGGGAACACTCCTCCATTGCTGGTGGGAGTGCCAGCTTATACAACCACCATGGAAATCAGTCAGGCGATATCTTAGAAAACTTTGAATAGCTCTACCTCAAGACCCAGCCATACCACTTCTGGGTATACATCCAAATGATTCCTCACCAAACCACAAGGATGTTTCCTCATCTATGTTCATAGAAGCCTTATTTGTAATAGCTAGAAACTGGAAACAACTCAGATTGTCCTTAAACTGAGGAATGGTTAAAAAACAAACAAACAAAAACAAAACTGTGGTACATCTACACAATGGAATACTACTCAGCCACCAGAAATAATGAAATCATGCAATTTGCAGCCACATGGATGGAGCTAGCAAAGCTCATCCTGAGTGAGCTAACCCAGACTTACCCCTTCTTGAACATTCTAAAGTTCCCTAGGGAAGAGGCTGTAGCCGACTTGGTTTGGGTCAGGCCTTCTGAGAAGGCTTGTGTGCCAGCATATAGGATTTTTTGTTTTTCTTTTGTTTTTGTTTTTAATATATGATGGCTCAAACTTTCCAGCTCTAAGCAATGTGTTAGTGTCCAGAAGTAGAATAGTACAGTACTCAATGTGGGTTTAGTCCAAGCAAACACAAACAGCTGTTACTTATCTGTCAAGATATCCTTGGTGAGGATTTGCTGATATTTCTTGGCTCATGGTTTCATTCTTCTACCTTGAAACAGTGTCACTACATTGTGAATATATTTTAGGCCCAGTTGGTAGATCTAAGACAACATTTCTATAATTTAGAATGATTTGATGAGCAGCTTCAATCCCATCTTCATTTTTTATTGCTTTATATCATAGAATTCAACAGATTCACATGTTCTCAGCATTGGTATGGAACGTCTTCAGGGAGACTTTTTCTACTGTCCACAACTAATTTTAAAAGCACTAAGAACTTGGATTATCAAAGCATTGGTGAACAATCCTGCCTTGATCCTTGACTACTCCTGTAAACACAATCCCTCACCCTTGAAAGCAACTGCTCATGTTTAATACATTTAACCCACCATTTGTGGAACTTTTAGAGTCATAACTATTTAAGAAGTCTTTGGTATGTCTATAAGAGCATGACTAAATATTTTCATTCTTCAGAGGTCTTGGGAAATTCGTTTTTCATTTCCAGTAATATCTGACTTTGGACTCAGGTCCTTCGTGTTTGAGTACACTGAAAAAGAGAATCTATGTGTGCTGATGTTTTTCCAAGCAGATAAAAGATTGAGAAGAGGTTGGCAGCATAATTATTCAAGTTACAAAACCTGTCCACAGGATTACTGTTCAGTAAGAGCAGAGCATGTGTTAGCAAGTATCTGAATCTGAGCAGGATTAATTCTGGTTATATGATAAAGTCTTGACTCTCTGGAGCTGCAGGTGTATATATGGGGTAGGGGCACATTGCTGTCTAACTTCTTGTGGTGATCAGGGGAATGGAAAAATGAGAAGAATACATTTTGATTAGAGAGTAGCAAATCTGTCTCAAATTATCTTGTGGTGCTAAATGATGAAGTTCTTTTGTTTATTGAGAGTTGCCCCAATTAAATGGACCTTGCCACCCTATTCTCTAGGAAAGAAACCTCTCAGAATCATGCCAACGTTAGGCATTAATAGGTCTGACTGACCTTGAGTCTAGAGGTGATGAAATTTTGGTTATCATTCTAGAATGAGAATTGTGACAAATAGCCACCCACAGAGTTAGTGGTAGGGTTACATCATTCCTTTCGTCACTTTAAAGTGACACTAGGCACATGCTTTATGTTGCTCTGGCAGCTTGGGGAAGTCCACTTCAACATCGCATGCAATGGCTACCTTACAGTGTACACATGAAGGAAGCAAGCAGAAGGTCAGTGCCTGGCGCTCCTTTGTCTAACACTGAGATCTCTTACTTTATTTCATCGTATATGAAATGTGATAGGGGTTCCTGCTCAACTTACCTCAGTAATTACTGTAAAGATAATATATATTATGGGCATATGCTTCAAAAGTATCAGGTAACAACTAGGTTTTTTACCTCAGTAGAAGGTAACAGAGAAGAGGGCTCAAAAAATCTCTCCCTGATAGGTTAGGAATGGTTCCATTGACTTCTTTTGACCAATGACATTCTCAATGACCAGTGCTATCTAATGCATTCCTTACAGGAACCGGGTTTGTTGTATTTTGCTTTGAGTTGGGAGTCATTCATAGTATGGAGTTTATATGTAAGAATATCTGTGTTTGTGGCAGAGCAAATATAAGTTGTATAATATATCATTAGTTTAATTTTCATTTGCAATTTAGTGTTTTGCCTCAAGTAATGTTCTACATTTACAGAATTTCATGGGATGGCATTTTAGAGGAAGAGAAGCCTACACTTTATTAAATTTAAATTTATATCTATTTCTCTACATTCTGAGGTATGTGAAGACTACTGTATTTTAGACTACAGGGTAATGCTAGGTGCTAGGATGTGACCTAGACAAGTTCAAAAAGCAAAACCCAAAGACACTAGAAATAAGGCATTTGTTCATTATAAAGTATAATTAATAAAAAAAATATTCATTTGATAAGTATTTTTAAACATCTATTCTGTACCACACCTGGAGTGTATGGTTAGGAACAGGATATGAAAGATCCAGGACCCCTTCAATAAGGAGTTCATGGTCTAAAAAAGAGAAGGGCATCATGCAATCAGTTTCCAATGTGTTCTGAACTGTTGGGTCTGACGGATTGGGAGAATCAGAAGGCTGATCAAACTGCAGATAGAGATTGTCTCTCCAGCTGCCTGGGCATGTGGGTAAGGCTGTGAGGGATGCGGAAGTAGTTCCTGTCTTTCCTCTGGATAAATAAGGTGAGGTCCCATAAGAGACCATCTTTTGTTACCTACCCCATGAAGACCCCCTTTCTTTTTCAGTGCCATGCCAACGTATGACCTAGGGAGCCTCAGATCTGTATTTTATCATTATCTTTCTTATTGTTATTATTTATGACGGTCATTGTTTTAACTGCTCCAAGGAGATAATTACCTTAGTTGCTAAGGCAACCCAACATATTGGGTATAAGAACAGCCAGCAGAAAGGGTTTGCCAAATTACAGGGCTGGGTGGGAGGTGTGGGGTGGGAGAGCGCTGGAGCTCAGCTGTGGAGCTTGAAAATAGGCATGTTCAAATTATCTCTGTGTTTCCTCCACTAGAGAGCATGAAGCCACTTGGAATCCAGTGTCTGCCAGCTCCTCATCCACTCCTAATGCCTCCTGTCCTCAGCCCAGCCAGTGGACTCTTTTGCTACCCCTCAGTACTCTGCCAAGAGCCACTTACTAGACTCATAGCTCCTGTTTTGTCCCCTGCCACCCAGTCCTGAGTATGCTCATAATCCTTATTTTCAGGGCCTCTGGAACTTCAGGGACAGGCAACACACACAGATTTAGTTTGGACCCCTCCTCTCTGGACTGGCTATAAATTGTCCATTTGAAACATAGAGTCCTTGTTCTCACTTACATTTTGCAGGCTCCTCCCTATCTTAGCCAAGTCTGATAGATGAGAGTGACAGTAGACATTTAAATTTGTAAAGACTGAGACATGTTAGTGAAGCCAGCCTTGTTGTTCCTATTAAACTGGTAAACCAAAGCCCTTGGGTAAGTTATGTGAACAGGATGAGACAGCAGAAATAGATGGTGAAATCCTCCAACCCCAGGCTGCTGCCTCACCTGATGCTCCCCATCAAACCATTAGCTTTGGTCATTGCCTGCTGATAATCTCAGCATGAAGTATTGAGAGCCCCTTTGTATTAAACTCTATGTTCTCCAGATGCTCAGGTTTTCATTTCCTTGTCCCACTGGTTGTCTCCTTGTGCTGTGATATGGCAGACAGGATACTGAGAGCAGATGCAGACTAGGAATGTAGCTCATTGGCCAGCTTTGCACTGTCTCATTTGGCCATCCAGGAGCAGCTATTGCCATGGAATAAGATGATGGGTACAGGAAAGGGCACAATGATTTAAAAAAAAAAAGCCCTTCCCAGAAGACTGAAATACTAGTTACTGACTTCCAACAGAAACACTTCTCTCTCCTCTTCCTTCCCTGCTCACCAGGGGTATCTGTGAGGAGGCCAGGCTTGCCTGTGTATCCACAGCAGCCCCCAGGCTGTGTGTCCCAGGGCCTTCTGCAAGAGCACTGTCTCAGAGTGATCTATCTGAACAGGTTAAATAAACAGGTCTGTGTTTGGGTTAATTATCATTGGTTCTGTTGCTCTCCATTACCGCTCCATCCGGGACTCTGGCCAAGGAGCAGATGGGAAAGGCTGCATTGCCACCCCTGCCTCTTCATTGTGTCTGGCTTTCCCTCTTTCATGCCTCCCCACCACCCCCTCCTTCTTTACCTCCCTCATTCCCTGATTTTGTTCATTCCCTTATTTTCCTTACTCTCTCCCTTTCTTTGCCTTGCATGCCTCTCTCTCTCTCTCTCTCTCTCTTCTCTCTCTCTCTCTCTCTCTCTCTCTCTCTCTCTCTCTCTCTCTCTCT
>CAJQZJ010004760.1:13340718-13352698 GCA_907164525.1 Lophiomys imhausi
ATGTAGGTTACATTTAATTATATATTATATTACACACATGTTGTATACGAGAGAGAGATACTATGTTGATATCCATCCACAGAGAGGGCAGGTTCTTTACTCATTTTTCTGCCTGAACCTACTCCTATTGAACCCAATTGAACATGGCTTGTCTAGAACCTATGGCAATTAAAAATAAGTCAAGTGTTAGTAGGCAAAGTATATTTGCTAAGACTTCCTGAGACCTCCACACTACCTATGGAATTGGCTTGCACAACTGTCTTGATAGTATTGCCTATGCTATGAGCTATCTTCCTTCAGCTGGTCTCCATGGAAGGGGTATTCTGTGGTTCTGATCCTAACCAGAGAGTCTTAAGTACAGAAATGCCACTGAGGCTATATGTCAAAGCTGACTCACAGCAGAGAATAAAGAAAAGAATAAAAGAAAAGTACTATATGCATTGTTGGCTTGAAGAACTGGGAATTTGCTAGGTGTTGGCCCCTTCATCACAATAGGCACCATAAAGTTTTATTTAGTACATTTTTTTTTTGCACCATCAACAGTAAAATGCTTTGTTCTTGCTCCAGAATGTAGAAAACTTGTAGTTAAGTTACTTCAAGTGTAACCTTCTAACACTTGTTTCCAGTAGCGGAAAGCCCAAATGCGAATAAACAAAGGAATAAACAAAAACTCAATCCAAGTGCTTGGGCCTTGGATGGTATCAGTTTAGGTGAAGGGTATGTGGTATTAAGCTAAGTTCATACTTTTTTCATACTTCAGATTCCAAGTAAGTATTAATAATTTTTCTCAGCCACCTCTCCCCCACTTTATGTATATTTCTTTTTTGACATAATCTGGTCAAGTTAAAGGCATACTTCCCAGGTAACATCCTATAATAATATATACCTGTTTTCCAGTTACAGCTACTTCAAGGTTCCTGGTCATTTCTAACTGAAAACAAAAGTTTGAGCCAGTGCTAGATCATAAATACTGAAGAAATGTGAGACACAAAGAAGCCTCAGGAGTTTTGTGCTAATTCCTGCTAATACATGCCTGCTTAGGTCTGAGATGTGTAAAACACAAAACAAAACAATAAAAAAACTATGGTTTTAGAAATTTTATTCCTGGAAGGATGGTTCATCTTTATTTACGACCTCTTTAGATGTAGGCATGTATTTCAGCATACTCAGGGGAGATCCAATGAGGAGTGAGACCATGGAAAATTCTTCTACCTGAAGAGCTTTACCGAAATATATATTGCTGACTTCTATTAGTAGGAGGTACCCACCAGAAGAGAAAGTGTGTGTGCATGTGTACACACACTCGTGGTGTGTGTAGCTATGCATAAGGAGGCCTATGTATTCTGCAAAGTATCTGCAAAGAAACCTGATGTATCTCTAAGGGCCAATTTGACTTGAACACTAGAGAACTGTAAATGGTGGCCATGAACCAGGACACATAGAAGAAAATGACAAGGGTTGCCATGCATGGAGTGACTTGGCAGTAGATGATCTGTTGATAAGGTAGGCCCCTGTGTGGGATTATGGGAACTTGGAATTGGAGCTATCTATCTAATTCCTCTGGAGATACTCTGGAAGATGAGCTTCAAGTTTAGTTGGAAAGTAGCTGTAGAGTCTGGAAGGGAAGAGTCTAAGCTGAGATTTGAACCAAGGTGGCCTGATCCCAGAGCTCACTCTGACACCCTCACTCACATGCAAACAAATGATGCTGTCTCTTAGTTTAGTGAGCTGTGTGTACATAGACAGTTACTAACATATTTATAGCAGTCTGTGTTTTTAAAACTGAATTTCATTCAAAGCCAAATCACTTTAAAGTTGATGTAAAGCTTTACAGAGAATATAAAGGAAAGGTCCCTAGAGATGAATTTAGTGTTGTGTTTGTTTGTTTCTTTTTGTTTTGTTTTGTTTTTCTTTCAGCTTCCTTGGAAATGTCAATGAAAACTCTGACAGCCTTAGACTCTGACATTTTCTAGTTGGCTTACCTTGTCTTCCTTACTACTCAAGGTCATGCCTGTAACCTGTGCCTTGGGTCCATTTCTCTTCTGAATTCCCCTGGAGAATTAATTTCAGTGTATATTGATTTCAAATATTTCTTACCAGTTATTTCATACAAAGATCAGTACAAATTCCTACACTTATGCATTGAAAATGGTGCTTCTTAGCCCTCAAGTGCTCCTCAACTTTGGGGTGAGAATGGCAACCCAAGGGATGTGGACATTTTTACATGTGATAGATGCAGCCAGTGAATAGAGCAAGTGCCATATCTGGGAAGCTAGATGTTTTCCACGTAGGTAGCATAAGGTATAAGGAATAGGCCTTTCCACTGCCTTAGTCTTCCCCCCCCATCTCTGAATTGTGTGCATACATGCACAGATTCAACTTTTGACTTGCACCTTCATGTTTTCTTCCTAACACTTCTTCCACAGCCTTGACTGTAACAGGTAAATAAAAATAATTTTACCTAATCTTGCTGCTTGGCCACCTCTATCTGTAGTATTTCTATCTCCCCTTCTAGTTTTTTTTTTCACCTGATTCAAGTGATTATGATAATTTTCAAATTTATGCAAGTTTAGGTATTCTCATTTTAAAAGCACCAGTTTTGAGGATTTGTTTCCTTGACTTAATCTGAAAACAGTGATTCACACAGACTCTATTTGGATTCATTAGATCATAGTCTTGAAGAATAGGAAGGGCTGTTCAAGGGCCACTCGTCCATTGCCATGTGCCACCTGCCCCTGATGAATCTATGCCTAGAGAAACCTGTGCCCTGTCTTAGGCACAGAGTCTTGAGTTTGGGCAGCTTCTGACACAGGCTGTTCTTGGCACTTAGATCTCTATCTGCACTGTTCAATTTGTGATCAGCCCTTCTCTCCTGAATGATCCTATCTTGCTGCTATCCCTGAATTGCCCCCGACATCCAATGAACCCAGCTGTGTTAAAGTAATTGCTATTGACTTGGATCTCTTATCTCTTGTGAAGTTGGAAAGAATAGCTATCCATGTGAAGCTTCAATGTCAGGTACAGGGCACGGTGTTATGGATAGTTAGTCTTGAAGGTGTTTGGATAGACTCAAACAGGAAGCATTTTGGAGCACTTTTCACTGCTGGCATTTTCTTGCCTTTCTCTCCTTTGAGGCTTCATTGGGCTCTCCACCTCCAGGGCTTGTATTGAACTGCTGCTGATTGACATCTGGTCCATGTTGCCTCTCTTTGTAACACAGCCCATGTTTTCCATTGGATGGCCATTCAAGCCTGGCCCAGATTGATTTTTCCTGAAAGGCTCAAAAATACGATTTCAAAACTAGACAGCATCTACTCTCATTTCGTTTAGTGGTACTGTGAGGTGGAACTGTCAGGATAAACACTATCTAGCAAGCTAGAAACTCCCCAAAGGCACAAATAGGAAACACAGCAAATGTTTCAGCTTCTAGGCTCCAGGGCACCTGCAAACTGTGCATTAAGTTTCACATTTTCCTCTAATTTCCCATCTTTATCATTCAAGCCAATTGGCTGACCCTCTATGTCTAAATAATCCTTGTCTTTTACTTTTTTATCCAGGAAAGGGAAAAGGGAAAAGAAATAGCCAACATCTAAATAATACTACAGGGAGATAATTGCCTGGGAAGTTTAGAGTTGCAATGTTCTAACCTGTGAGGCTAGTAGCAAAGCTGTGCCTCGTGCTAGCATTTTGGATACAAGCGGCTACTTGATGGAAGATCAGGAGAACTTGCCGGTCAGTCCTGGGCATTATGCTTGTGCCTCAGTTTCTGCAGTGGGGAGAAGGATTGTTTTCATTGGGCTGTTTTCTGGGGAACCAAGGTGATGGTATCATGACGAATGGTCACAGTGAGAACAGGGGTGTTGTCAGTGTCCACATGGTCAGAATAAAGAGTGTGTCACTCCTTCAGTACAAAGCTCAACTTTTCTCCCTCTGCCTTCCCTCTAAATGTGGGAAGAGAAGTAAGGGTCAAAATGCCAAAATTTGCCAAACATTATGGCACATAAAAGAGAAAGAACTGTCTTGTTGTCTCTCAAACTCAGTCTGGCACTCACTAATCCTCCACCACTGTCCCCTGTGGTTGCGCTCCTTGTCATAACAGATGTGGGCTGCTCCCTGTATGTGCATCTTTTCTTCAGGTGGACATCGCTGCACTGATATCCCTCCAACAACTCTAATCCCTTCTCTCCAGCAGCCTTTGGCCCAGCTCTATGCAGTCAAGTCCAGGACATGGGAAGCTCCTGGTCACTAGTCAAAGTAAAAGTCAGGGTACATATTAGACTCTGCTGTGCGTTGTTTATACTTGGCACTGTCACCATTGTCTGAGAAAACAGACTAAAGAAGACATCCAAATCCCAAGCCCGGCCACACAGCGTGTAAGAAGTTGAGATTGGTTCATGTTGGTCCAGTGATGACAGTCTGATGTCTCTACCACTTCGACGGCTGGGTCGGAATGGCCCCACTTCCTATATAATACCAGCAGTGGATGGAGAACAAGTGTCTCATTTCATTTCTGAGCTCGACTGTTAGATTTGCAAACTCTAAGCAAATTTCTGGGATTTCACTGACAAATTCCCCAGCATGGAAATCATGCTCCCTCTGTGTGGGGAAGGGCTGAAGGAATGGTTGACTCCTTTTCAAAAGCATTGTACCCCGCCAGCCACCCCTCCCTTGTTTCCCTCTAGAAGGGATCATGCCAGGACTTGAGTTGTTTAGCTTGGCTCTAGTTTGGAGGAACTGATTCTGAGTTGGCCCTGCCTGAGTCCCACTTACAGATTCCTTGTGTCTGAATGTTATATGTATAATATGGCCCAAAGAACACAGCAAGTCCCCTCTGTCCCGCTCACATTCTCAGCTTAGAGAGAGCTGATGCCTGAAGACTTGGGTACCTGCTCTTTATCATGTTGGAACTGAACCCAGAGCATCTAGTCACTTGTTCCAAGTGAAACTGGCATTCCTGTTGAGAACTTTATCAAGAGTTCAACCATGTTAATTTTGTACATGGTACTTGTGTGGCATACTCATAGATGAGATGTCAGTCACAGAATCCTAAGTAGTCTTTATTTTTATAGTTTGAGTTTTCATAATCTTATTCTAATTTTCCCTGGGAATATAAACAAGCAAATAGAAAGCCTATTTTATTACAATTTCCCACCTGGGATCAGGATGTACTTTTCTTATACTGGCCAATCCAGTGCTAAAATTCTATACTTTTCCACTAAGTGGTCTAATGTCTTGGTCTCTGTAAAGTTCTATTTATTCTTTAGTCCTTACTTTTCCATGGTTATGGTCCTATGAGGCTAGCTTAGAAGAAGCTTAGGTAGGGAGGGTTCTGTGGTGGGTGAGATTGGGGATTTCTAATTCTGGCCCAAGTTTGGAGCAGACTTGGACTTGCTCCACTGTAGCCCCTGTAGGAGCTGCTTGCTGAGATCTATTTACTCAGCTCCAGAGCATTTGATCTTGTTCAGTGTGGGGTGATGTCACTGGGTCAATGCCTTTAAGTTGGGCAGCTGAGTGGAGGGAGAAGAATGAATGGCTGGTTGAGGCCTGAGGTGTTGGACGCCCAATGGCTGGAACAGCCTCCCAGCCACCACCATATGTTGATTTTGTAGTGAGATCACTGCCTTGTCTGGGCTGTTAAATGCAGTTTAATCTTCCTTAAGACAGGGCTGGACAATGTTGCTTTTGTGACTTCAGAGAGTCACTAGACAGGTTAGAGGAGGCTGGCTTTACACATTCCAAACCGGAGAAAAATCATAGCCTTGTAAGGAAGGCAGGGAATGTGTAGAGCTTCTCTTCTCTTGCGATAGACACATGGTCATTTTCATCAGAGCCTTGCATATGGGGAGAATGTAAGAAGACTGAGGTGGTGAAGCACTTCAGTAGTTTAGTAGGAAATTCATTTTTTATGGCATTGCACACTTACTGAACTAGGAGTGGCAATTCCAGAAGTGCGAGGACCATACTTCCTATGCTACAGATGTTAAATTGTATATAAAGTGTTTCAGTATCCGTCGCTTCTTTCTTTGGCTGTAGAGAATCTCTTTTTCTTTCCAACAGTGGCCTATTGATGGTTACTTTGGAGGCAAACAGTTGGCAGAAGAGGATGTATATTAGAGAACGGGGAGGGGGGGGAGGAAAAAGGGAGCATGAGAGAAATATGGCTGATCCCAAAGCTGCCCACTGCTGAAGGCTGTGGGCTGTGGGAAGGCTGTGAGGGAAAAGGCTTTGAGGATGAAGTCTATGTGAACTTGCAAGACCCTCTGTGAGGGCATCCAACTTAACTGCTTCCCCTCTGCCCTGCCACATCAAACCTACAAGTCACCTAGCTCTCCTGCTTGCTGCCTTCTGTTTTTGTCTGATATTTATGTTTTCTTTCACCCTATTGTAAATATTAGAATAGAATAAGGTTTCAGTTACAACTGCAGTATGCAGTGGCATACTCACACACCTGCTGTGCTCTCTCTCTCTCTCTCTCTCTCTCTCTCTCTCTCTCTCTCGCGTGCGCGCGCGTGCACACACAAACACACACACTGCAATCTGCACTTCTCTGCTAACCATTTGAAACCACAAAAGGGAGCTAGCTGCTCCTTGTTCAGGAATTGCCTGTTTCCTCACAACTGGTAGCCAGCTGCATCATCACCTCATTATTCAAACACTAAGGGTCTCCTCATTCTTTCTTCCAGTTCTTTCAAATCAGCACTTGAGAGAGTGACTTTGCTCCATTCTCAAGGTACCAGGATCATCATCTAACACTCTCCTCCATTTTCTTCTCTATGAGTTACAAATTTCTTCTGCTTGAGCTATCATCTCGACATTCCTTTCATCCCTTGAGTACCTAAGATCTTAACTTTCATAACTTAAAAAAAGAAATATTAAATTTATTTGTTTATTGATTTATTTACTAAATATCCACATTGTCATATTTTGGGGTGTGTCCACTTATTTCTTGAGTTTCAGAAGTGACTGATCAAGTCTACACTGGAACTTTTTCATTCCACTTGTGGTTTTTTAGCATTTTTGATTTGAAATGTTCATATATACATCATATACTCATTTGTGTACCCAGCCCAACAATGATTACAGTAGAAAACTGACATGTCAGGCAGTTCAGTAGACTCCAGTCTTTCAGTAGACAAGTTAAGAACAGTGCTGCCCTTGTTGGATTTCAGTCTGCAGAAGAAAGAAAAAACTTAATAAGAACATACACAAGGTTGTTGAATGTAGAGTAGAGGAAGAAGGGGTGGTGCTATAGCATGTAGAAGAGATTCTCCCCAGAATGAAAGTCTTCATATACACATGGTGTCCATGCTGATACCTGAAGAAGGAAGGGTGAGCCAGGTCAATGAGTGTTTGAGCAAGATACTAAGAAATCTGTCTGGGTCTGGAGAAAGTTGCAGGGAAAGGGAATGGCTTACTCCAATGACCCCAATACAAAAATAAATCTAGGGCTTTGGGAAACTAACCAGCACCAATATAGTATGTCTGGACCAAGTAAGGGGAAAGGGCAGCCTGATGGGCTTATAAAGGAGGTCAGTGGGAAGTATGAAAGGGATGGGTGGTAGGTGTCTTCCAACCCTCTAAAAATCACTGCACTTTGTCCCAGGGACAATGGAAACATTATTCTAGTTATTTTTTTTTCTGTCCTGTGACAAAATGCTCTGATGAAAAGGAAACGGAAATGGTTTATTTGGCTGACACACTGACACTTCCAGGTCATGGTCCATCTTTGAGGGGACTCAAGGCAAAACGTCAAGCAAGAACTTGAAGCAGAAATGGTAGAGAAGGCTATTCTCTGTCTCGCTTTCTGGTTCATGCTTAGCCAGCTTTCTTGTATATCGTAGAATCACTTGCCCGGGGAATGGTGCTGCCTATAGCGGACTGGGCTTACTTATGTCAACTATCTAGATAATCTTCCACAGAAATGTCTCCAGGCTAGTCTGATTTAGGTAACCCCTCAACTGAGACTCCCTTCTCAGGTGACTCTAGGCTGAGTCAAATTGACAGTTAAAACTAATTAGGATACTTCTTGACAAGTTTAAGCAGGGGGTTACTTTTTCTCCAGTAATTGTTTTAGCTTCCCCGAGGAAAATAAATTGTAGGGTCATGAAAGAAGGTCATGGGGTGCACTCATTTAACAAATTTTAGAGACAGGGAAGACTTGGATTGACTTCCTTCTGCCACTATATTTTTAACATTGCTATTTCTTTTTTTTATAAGTACTTTATTTTTTTTTCAAGTTACATCTCAGTCACAAACCCTTCCCTATTCCCCCTTCCTTTCCCACCCTTCCACCCGCTTCCCCCCACAACAGCTTCTCTTTTCATTCCAACAAATGGTTCTTTCTCTTATAACAGTAAATTCTATACAAAACAGCAGAATTAAATATGCCACATTTATGAGAGTTAAATGGCCCAGTATACCTTCCCAATGTCCAGTTCATACATATTTGGCCCCTGACTTTAACCTTCTACCTTCTAACCATCTCCATGAGTTTAAAGTTCTATAACTGACTTAGTTTTCATACTAACTTGCATCACTATTATAACCATCTTCTTAGATCTAGAACGCCCTCTTGATTCCTAAACAACTCAAAATTTAGCTATGAGACTCAAGCTGTCTATTCTTCAACCACCTCAGAGAGCTGAGAAGGATAAATATATCTGATTGTATAGGAAGTGCAGGGCCTGCAGCTTCCAATACTAAGAAATGACAAACCAGTGACTACCTGGACAGTTCCCATTTTCTCTCCATACATTCCAGCATCAGTCTTCAGCCTTTTGGTCCTGTTTCTCTGACAGACATTTATTGTAGAGCAGGGATTGTGAAGGACTAACCTACCCTGTCTTGGCAGAGCTAGGCTGTCGACTTCCCTGCTACCAAGTTTTGTCCTTTTGGGACAGCAGTCTGTCTGCAGTTGAAGCAAGGAGTTTTTACATGCCAAGAGATAGGCTTGCCACTAATTCAACCATCTCACACTGGAGATTCTTTGATGCTTTTCTTCTACTTGGAGTAGAATAGGGGGTGCTGTCAGGAGCTGATAACATTGCTATTTCTTATCATCACTTTGTTGAACAATTATTCATACACACATACACATGCATACACACATACATACATGCACAAAAACCTGCAGGCATGCACACACTGAAAGAAGAGTCCATGCCATTTTCACTTATTTATCTTCACTGATTATGATAGTTTCTGGTATAAAAAGTTTCCAACTAATGTTTAAAAATTAATAAACTGATGAAGAAATATATAATCCCTCATAGACTCCTGTTTTGAAAGAATTTTCCCATTATGATTTTATTCGATGTCTAGAAGATAAACTATAGGGAATGAGACCAGACCGTGGTACAAAAAAACTAAACTAGTAGTCTGCGTTCTTGCTCACTCCAGCCCATGAGAAGCTGAGTAGATGGGGCCAAAACTTGGCTCCTTGACTGTTTCTTCAAGTATAAAATGAAGGTGCTAGACTGTAGAAAGCTTATTTATCACTTTGTTTTTGTGATTCCTTGACTTACAATGGCATAATATTGTTTAAATCAAACACAGCCTTTGTTCTTGACAACCCTCACATTGTCATAAATATGTCCTTTGCTAGAGAGATGTCAGAAAACCTGGGTTACCTCATTGTGGGGATTTACATGATTTCTGACCTTCAGGGGGATTAGGGATAATGTAGCTACCAGGAATGCAAGAGGACTTTGATCAGAGGATCTACCACAAGCATTCTGCTGAATCTTGCAGGACATAAGGAGAAGGAAGTGTCTATTATAAAGAGAGATTGCTTTTCTTCTTTTGCTTCCATAGAGAGAAAGGGGGTGAAAGAAAAACAGGACTTGAGCTCTCATTTCCTGATAAGAATTTCCTGTGATTTAAAACACATAAACCATATTTTTAAAAGAAAGATAATGCATTTTTTTTTAGTTGGCCATGGTGACTGGATCGGGGGAAAATGTGTTCTCTTAGGTGCAATGTGTAGACCAGACTGAACAAGAGTGCTCACAACTTTCTTTAAAAATGTATTTATTTACCTCAGAAAGGAAAGTCAGGAAAAACCCTGTCGAGTGTTCTTAACTAAAACGTCCAATGGCCTTGTGGAAAGAGCTAGGTGCCTGTGCTGGGGCTCTTGATGGGACCTGCAGAGGGGCTTCTTCGTTCAAAAACCAGAATAAATGGTCCTTGGAAATAACTTGATGGTCTTTTAGGCCAAACTCAGCTAAGTGGCAAGGATTGACAGAGGTCCTTTGTCCCTTTCCAAGTGTCCTGTGTAATACAGCCACTTTATAGGCCAGCTTGACTTCTGCCACCCAATGTTCTAGACTTGACTACTGGTCAAGGAAGAAAGTAAAGTAAGTGACAGCCACGTCCTCTCTTGGCCTTATGATGATCACAGGGAGCTGGAGACAGTCATCCTGTCTATGACATTGTTTGTTCCTCACGAGATCCTCACCTGGAAGAGGCTTAATAAACTTCCAAGATCACTGGAGTTAGGTTCAAATTATGTAGATTTCTGGGATTTAGACTAGTTATGTCTCCAAAAGAGGCCTCTGTTTTCTTCTATATAAGTTTACTTCCTTGACCCTGTTCTGACTCAGAGTTATTAAAATGTTAAAATGAAAGCATTGATTTGGAGCCTCTCTGTAAAGCTAGCTAAAGTTGCTGAATGTGAAGTCTCTTGTATGCTATGCGATCAGACGATTTTCTGAAAATGTGAGTGGAATGTTAATAGCAGCTAAAGGTTTGGGCACTTGCCCAAGGTGCCACAGTTTGTCCTTAGTAGAGTCCTTCTCCTGGGTCTTTACCCAGACGGCCACATTTCTTGTGTTGCTACTCACACTGTGGGAAATGAGAAGAAAGGAATGGGAGCCAGTGAGAACTATGTTTGGAAGACAGATTAAGGAATCTTCCAATGGTCTAGCAGTTCCTTTGATGTGATTCTTTTTACTTACAAAATAGAAAGATAACCCTAAGAGCTATCTCTCTCACAAAATGATAGTCAGGATGTGTGGTAGAATATTGGGGGCACACATGACAAGGAGAGGATGCTTGCTTTGTTGTTTGTTGTTTTAGACTTTAGTATGTAATATGTACTTTTCCCGACAATTGGATGACATAAGGAGAGAAAACATTTTTTATTGGCTTATACTGTTACTGGTAAAACACTACGTTTGGAGAAGTTAGCTAACTTATCCTGGGTCACAAAAGCTTAATGATGTGAAGCTAGAATCAGACCTACATGTTGAGGCTTCAGTTCTTATAATCATGGTACTAATGTTGCTGATTCTTCAAATTGTACTTTGAACAAATGGTTCCTTTCATTCAAGTTGCAAACTTGTTGTAGGATAATGAGTCATTTGCAGAAAAGAACTGAGAACCTTTGTTGACAGCCTCTTGATATGGGCACTATTACTGACTAATAGTATTACTATAGAGTAAGTACTGCTGACTTCTCCTGGAAGGCCACTGCCACGGACTTGGACTAGTCTAACTCTAAGCCACTCTGTTCTCCTTTTCCAGTAGTTCCTTTTATTTGTAGAATATACCTGCTTTGGTTTTTTTTTTTTTTCCCAGTCACCTTCACAACATTTTAGAAAGGTTGGCCAATGGATGTCCTCTTTGAATTCTTAGACTGTTCTGCCTCTTCTTTTCCACAAGCCTGGTTGAGTGCCATTTCAGGGGCATTTTCATTTGCTAGCAATGTCTAAGCCCTGTTACATCCCTGGCATGATCAGCCCACTAATGTTATTTGTGCTTAGCTCCTGTTACTTCCTCTGAGGGGACTTCCCATATTTTCTTTAGTTACGATTTCTAGTATTTTCTTTCTTTCTTTTTTTTTTTTTTTTTTTTTTTTTTTTTTTTTTTTTTTTTTTTTTTTGCTTCAAGGGATTTAGTATTATTTGTATTGCAATAGTTACTGTTACCATTGCCATTGTCTGTCAAGGCATGCTGTCTTTAAACTCTAGCAGTGCTGTTT
>CAJQZJ010004760.1:13352798-13374386 GCA_907164525.1 Lophiomys imhausi
CATTGTCTGTCAAGGCATGCTGTCTTTAAACTCTAGCAGTGCTGTTTTTCATCCTCTATAATGTATACCAATGTGCTAGAATGGTGACTTTGTGCATAGTAGGTGCTTGTGTGTTGACTGAAATACACGTCTTGAGAAATTTGTAACATGCTGTCAAGATTACATAGACAGTAAGGAACTGCACTCTGGCTGTAATTCAATCACTCAACTCTTAGTTTATTATTCTTTCCACTTGATATTCTGCTGCCAAAATTTATTCATATTCATACCTGGGAGTTCCTGATGACTACTGATAACATTTAGAACGATTGTGAAGCATTTATGTGAAACCAAATGCATTTCTGAAGGGAAGTGAGAAATCCCCAAGGCTTATACTGCTCAGTCTGTGATAACAGAACTTCATAATCTGTGTACTTTGTATATTCACCATCAATCATCCCATATTTGCTTAACTCGCTTTTAAAGGAAGCTTATTTTAGAAGCACTTTCTATATTTTTTATTGATGATGTTTGGATTTTCACATATAAACACAGCTCCATGCACACACACTCACAAGAGAATATAAACAATGGCATGTGTGCTACATTCCTGCTCCAACTGTAGATATTTTCTCTCTGACAGGAGTCAAAAGTTTTATGTGTGAGGTTACTGAGCCTACATGGTTGCCAGGGGACATGATGACTGCCTCCAAAATCAACCTCAGAAGTCACATTGCAGGAATTTTCTACAGGACCTCTTTGGTTTCTTCACTCATTACGAGTCTGTTTCTTAGAAGTTTTTTGCTAGTATCAGGCAGCAAAGCATAGGTATGCCTAGGTCACCTCTGAATTGTAGAGTTTATTTACTATGAGGTTAAATCCTTCCTCTTGTTTTGCTGTTTCTTCTTAGAGGCATTAACAAGTTTTCCTCTACATTAGTGGTTCTCAATTTGTGGGTCTTGACCCCTCTGGGGGGTTCTCATATCCTATCTCCTGCATATCAGATATTTACATTGTGGTTCCTAACAGCAAAATTACAGATACAAAGAAGCAATGGAATTTTGTGGTTGGGGTCACCACAACATGAAGAACTATATTAAAGGGTCACAACGTTAGGAAAGTTGAGAACTGTGCCCTAGATGAATGTTGACTGTTTGCTTTAAGACAGTGTCTAACTATATACCTTTGGCTGTGTTTTGGTTTGTTTGTTTGTTTCATTTTTGTGTTTTTTAACTCTCTGTGTAGATCATGGTGGCTTTGAACTTGCAGTGATCCTCCTGCCTCCGCTTCCTGATTTCTAAGATTATAGGAACTGTGCCACTATGCTTGGAGTTTTTTTTTTTTTCTTTTGTTGTCACGCCCTCCTCCACCACCAGCACTTCTTCCCCCCTTTCACTTTTTCTCCTCCTCCTCCTTCTGTGTTGTTTGAGAGTGTATCACTCTGTAAGCCAGGTTGTCCTAGAACACATAATATGACCTGGGTAAACATTGACTGATGGCAGTCTTCCTCCTGCATCCTTCCAAGTGGTGGGATTAGAGGCATCAACCAACACACCCAGCTGGGATGAATGTTTCTGAAGGATGACAGCTTTCACAGTCTTGGACTTTCTTCTTTCCCCACATAGATTTCATCTTCCACCTGGAGGACAAATGTTATTAAGGAATCTTTGTGAGACTATTGTATACTCTCCTGCTGGTTTTGACTCTTCTCCTCTGTCCCTGGGTTCTAGCATCCTCATCAGTGTGTAGCAGTTCAGATTACAGCTACGGATGATTTCTTATAAGACCCAGAAGCACTGGTTTTTCTATTCTATTTTTGATAACACACCAGTTTCACCTCCTTGGATTTTGTCAGTGTGACCTGCTCCTACCTGACATGATTGTGCTATTGTGTATTTCCTTCTTCTCCAAGCAAAAGTATCACCTGTATATGTGCAAAGCAAAAGCATTTTTGGCTTTGTTTCTTCTTACTCAGTCTACGGTGGGCTTCCTGTTTTCCCTGTATTCCCCCATTTCTACAAGTCCCTTCTATTGGTCTCTGTTTCTGGAGGGGAACTTCATGGCCACCACTTCTGACTTTTTCCAGGGTTGGTTGGCACTGCAGACAGGACACTGATGACAGGCTGTGATGTGACTGGATCACCCTTTATTAACACTGCTTCCTGTCTGAGAGAGTTTCCTTAATAGTTCTTTGACTGTACAGAATTGCCATCCTGGATTTTTCTTGTGCAGATACTTTCTGAACAACAGGAAGAACACACCAGTGCCAGACTTCTGAGGTGACAATACACCCCTAAAGTGACTATATTCACCCCTAAGCTTTCGTGCACTGAGAAATGTTTTGCAGTTGAATTGCATCTTTTTTCATGCTGTCTCATGACAGCATCGCTGTGTGTTGTGACAAAGTCATAAGCAGAAGCCACTGGTCAAACCCAAGAGCAGAACCTACTTTGGGCCAAATATACTTATGCTAAACACAAAGGAAACAGGTGTGGCAGAGATCTGCTATGGGCTACAGGGAGAAGAGAATGTATTTCATGCTCCCTCTGAGACAATGTTGACTCTGTCGGCAAATAACATCTACTCTTAGTGAAAATAAAATATTTTTGATATCCATTGAACATTTCCTGAAGATATGGGGCTTGCTTCTTTACTCCCTCTCCCATGAAACAAAGTGGAGGGGGTGGCTGGATTGACTTTCCCTTGATTTATCTAAGCAATTGTGTTTGTGGAGGAAGATGTGATAGTCTCCATCCTGTTTCATCTGAGATGCCCCCTGAAATACTGTCAATAGCTCTTAGTTTCTGATCCCCCTGTCAAACTTGCTGTCTACTAGTGGAGCAGACAAATGATTCGTCAGGCACTAAAAATAGAGAGTGTTTTGAGCTGTTACCTGGGATTCAGCTTGCAGATTTTGAAGCCCTGTCAGTTTAGTTCCTGGTGGTGTAGAGACTGTCCAAATGACACTAATACTTTGGAAGGTGATTTAGATTTCTTCTTTCATTCTGTTTTTGTGGGGGAGGGGTAATGATTGGTTTATGAGGAGATGAGCATGGATCTCACCAGAACAAGAAAGGGCACTGCTGTGTAGGCACACTGGTTTTCTTAGTTATGGTTATATAGCTTAATTCAATATAGTACAAGAGCAGTAATTGGAAGGATATTTCATTTATATAGCACCTGTCAGCCTCAAGTACCTTCAAGTTTCCACAAACAGGCACTGCTTTTCCTCTGAAAGGTGTTGGCTAGTCAGAGTCAAATTGAGACAAATGCAGAAGGCTAAGTGGACCATAGCAGCAAAAAATCTGGGCACCAGGGCAGCAGCATGAGACAAGGAAATTACTTTTTAAAAGGGTAGATACTGTGTTTTTTAAAAGGAATTCCTTAATTTTACAGTAAGTGAGCCATCATCTTAGAAGCTTGATATGTAAAGAAAGCAGGGGAAAGGCATTTTTAAAGAAAAGAACCAGGCACAGAGGTGCACAATTGTAATTCTTGTGCTTAAGAGGCAAAGGCGGGGCATCAGGAGACCAAGGACAACCTTGGCAGATTTGAGGCCATAGTAGGACATATGAGACTTTAAAGTTTAAAACAAACAGACAAAAAGGTTGAAAGAAAAATGAAACAAAAGCTACAAATATTATCTTTTGGTTTTGTTTTTTCCTGGTCTAGTAAAGTGACTCATTAAGCAAAAAAGCTTACCGCCAACACTGGTGTCCTGAATTCTCTCTGTCTGATCCACATCGTGGAAGGAGAAACTGACTCTGGCAATTGTCCTCTCTCTTCACGTACTTAGACAAACACACACACACACACACACACACACACACACACACACTACATAAGTTCAGTGTTTTGTTCTAGGCTAACAATAGAACTGTGCTTTGGAAAGCAAAGATAAAATGTGTCCCCATGGGGTCATTTCCCAGATGATGTTGGATGGGAAAACCCTCAAGATTTTCAAAGATGGTCATCCTTAGTTTCTGGCTGGCTTCTGGAACACAGAGCTGATGATGGGAGAAGGAGCTAAGTCCCTAGCAGATATGCACAGAGGTTGCCTCCTTCCCATGTCTATGGAGGCCTGGCCAGTGATTCCAGGAGACAGTGTGGAACTTCCAATTCACTTACACCTTATGCCAGTGCATAAAAGTCGGCTTGTTCCCTGTTGATACTTCACTAGATGCCCCTTCCCCAAGTCCACACATATGTATTTTCCTCTCTTTTCTTTTGAATAAGGGAATTATAGAAATTGGTCTGGTGTTAATTTCAGATGGCTGAAGACATTAGTAGAGAGGAGGGAACAGGCAGCTGGAAATTTGTCCTCAAACATGCAATGTTCTATGGAGCTTTAAACTTTGTTTCGATGGGTTTCAATTCTCTTATGTCCTTGTTCTGTCCTAAAGACACATGAAAAGGGAACAGACTTGTATCTGGAAAAAGCAAGTGCTCACCACTTACTTAATTAGCAAAATTATCAGTCATAAAAGTAAGAATCATTGAAATGTAAGAATGACTCATGGCTCAAAGCAACTTATTTTCCCTCATGTTTTAAAACAAATTGCTGATTAAGAAAGCTTTATTTCCCTTGGAACCTATGTACTCCATGGTAAATGTTGTTTAGTGACAGTGGTTAAGAGGAGAAAAGGATCATGGGATTTGACTCAGCTTTATCAAAATAGCTTTGGGACCTTAGATTAATAATTTAGCTTTCCCAGTCCTCAGTTTTTCCCTCTGGACAATGAAGGATGAAATGTGTGCTGGTTTACCTTTCTGCTTGTTGCATGTGAAGTTCTAACTGTAAAGATGCTTAAAATGAATTTATGGAGATTACGTTTCCTTGTAATGCATTGCAGGAAGAACAGGGTGCCTCTCAATTCTGACTTCAGGCACTTTCTTGGAGAGGCTATAGTTGAGAGTCACCTAGAAAAGTCTGTTCTCAAGCTCTGTCCAGTCTCCTTTAAATGATCAGCATCAACATTTCTGCGTTGGGCAGCATTCCATCAGCTCCTCATTCTGTTTGATTCTTCTTGTCTTTAAAAAACAAAACAAGAAACAAAAACAAAACAACAACAAACAAAAAACAAGCAGCAGTTTTCGATTTCTGCTGTTTCTCCCTTGTTATTTGCTAACAGAAGAAGGAAGTAGATGGAAGTTGTGCCTTCAGTAGAGTCTGAACTCATCCAGCCGCATAGCAAATTAACTCCTCCCACATTCCTGAAATTTACCAAAAACCAACTGCGACATGCCTGGTTTATGTTAGTTCTATTTCAGAAAGTACTTTTCCACACCGATTCCTCCTGATAAGGCCTGTCCAGGACTGCTTTGCTGGCCCCAGGAGAGGCAGGCTGAAGTCATTGTATGACAAGCTGTGTGATCCCAATTCTTTGAGCAGCAAGCTAAGGGGTGATATAATATACCAGCCTGTTCCTTACAGTCAATACCCATCCACCCTGAGGCTTTCTGCTTCTCTGTTGAATCTTGGTAGCTGTTACAGAAGAAGGAGATTTTTTTATCTGAAAAAACAGCCACATGTCAGTTTTGCATGTAGTTGATTCTGCTCCAGAAGAGGAGAATTTGTGTATTTTGGGTTCAGTTTTTAAAAACTACATTAAAATCTTAAAAAGAAATCTTTAAAGCTTGAGTCATTGCCCCTGCCCAGCATTCTGAAAGAAAATGGACAACTTTCAAATACTGTATTCATACCTTTAATTCTATCGTGTAAGAGAATCACCATGAGTTTCAAATCAGTCTGGGCTAAATGGTGAGTTCCAGGCTAGTCTATGTTGTAGAGTGAGTTCCTGTCTCAAACAAAATAAAACAAACAGTGATGCCAAACTGTTTCTCAGGTTTACCAAAGACTGTGCTTCTTGAGCAGAAGGTTTTTATTAAATAATCATTACTTTTGATTAGTCAAAGCCAAGCAGACTGACAGGGATGACCAGGGTAGTCACACATTCACTGGGAAAGTATGTAAACTGAGAACCCTACTGTTTTAGTTATCCTGGGCATCTGAGGCCCCAGTAAACCTGTGACTCTGCTCTTTTTCTTCAAGGGAATGCTGGGATTGGTTGCAGACCTGGTGGGCAAGAGTTCTCCTCATTGGCTATAGATCACAGTGACATGGTGGAGCGAGGACACCCAGGCTTAACCTCCACTGCTTCTCCTTATTTTCATTGGGGGTTGCTTCTCCGTGACTTGGGATTTTTCTTTAATTGAAATATAGTTAAATCACTTAACCCCCCTTCAGCACCTCCCATGCCCACCCCCTCTCAAGTTCATAGTCTTTTAATTCCTTAATTACTGTTGCATACATATGAAAAATAGATAAATACAGTCTACTATGTCAGTTTAATGTTGCTTATATGTGTATGTGTTTAGGGCTGGCCACTAGGCATTGGATAACTAATAATTATCAGGTTCATCCCTGGAAAAGGCTCATTCTACTTCTCTCAGGTCTTGAGATTTTTAAGTTATTCAGCCCAACTTAAGAAGTCCTGTCCCAGGGACCCAGGAATGATGTAACTAAACTTCTTACCTCAGAGAAGTTTTAAATTTACTTGTGACATAAAATGTATAATCTTTTGTATTTTGTGTGGTTACCCCAACCCCGGAGTGTGCTATCAAGGTCCACATGGAAAGTCAAAGGACAAAGTCCAGGAATTGTTTTTCTTCTTCCACATTTGGGTACTGGGCATCAAACTCAGATAGTCAGGCCTGGTAGCAAGTATTGTTATCCTCAGAGCCATCTCACTGGCCCTGTTTTTAAAAAAAATATTCTAAATGGAAATAATTATTTAAAATGTGTTTATTCAGAATGACTTGCTGAAATTGAACTGTGTGCACCACGTCCTGTTGTGGGTTCTGAGGAAGCAGTGAGAAATCAGCCAGCAGGAAGCTCATGCCAGTTAAGGGACATGAACTTAGCAGCAGTGCACTCAGAAGATGTTGAGGGAAATGTTATGGTGGGTTTGGCACTGGCAGGAAAGGTCAGAGTTTTCCAAACAAGGCCGAAGACAGGCACTTATCCTGGAGGCCCAAGAGCATGACCATACACTCGCATGTGTTTCACTGTGGTCCATGGGTTTTGATAGAAAAATGTAGATTAGGGATCTTCAGATGCTTCATAGAAAGTTTTACACACCATTTACACACACACACACACACACACACACACACACACCATTTTTGAGTGAAGTTTTTCATATTTGGGAATGGTGGTAGGATAAGATATTCTAAAGCAATGGTTTAAATAAGAGTAATTTTTCCCCTTCTAGTCCATGAGATACTGAATAATATCTGGAGACATTTTAGTGGGGCAGTTGAGTGGGAGATGCTAATGGCATCTATTGTCTATACAGAGAGGCTGGGGACATCGTATTGAGTGCACTAAAGAGTACAGTTTCACTTTGTGGTATGGGATGACACAGTTCCAACTTCAGAAGTGCCACATTTGAGAAACTTTTCTAGAAATGAAACGGTACATGAGAGAAGAGCTTCCTGTAGATGTCTTCTCTTATTGAGTAGATTCTTGTTCTAATACAAAACACACACATCAGATAGATAGACGACAAAGAAGTGATTTGTTCCGTGGCTTTCACATCAGTCCCCAGGGAGAATAGCATCTTCCACTGATGGAGGACAGGGCATATTGAGGGTACCTGTGACCATCTCCAAGCCTCACACTTGCTCTGAAGTTTGGAGGGATTCCCATGAAGAGAACCACTCTTTGCTCTCTTGTGCCATGCCTTCCTCAGTGTGTATAGCAGTTAAATTTTTTTCTGTTAAAGTGGAAATTGACAGCCTAGTTTTTCCTCTGGGAATGAGAAGTCTATCATACTCTTCCTTGAATGTGCAGGATTCATAACGAAGCTTTGGCTCAAGTCTTGAGAAGCAAAAAAGGATACTACCAGCTGAGTTGGCTGGTCAGTTGTTCTAATGCAGAAGGTAGAGTTGAAGTAGGAAGCAGATGGGTCACCATTGCTGTTTCTCTCTGAACTGGGGGGACATTGGTTTGGACCCAGAGATCAGAAATTGGTTGTCTTTACACTCTTTTATTATTTTGTTGTTGTTTTTTGGGGGGATGGGGTTGTGGTGGGACAGGGGTTGGTGCAGGGACCACTGCATTCAGAGGCTAAAGCAGGACACAGATGTATCTTCTTATGTTGTTCTGTCGTGTTGTCTTGGGACAAGGTCTCTCACTGAATTGCTGATCAACTTGATCTTTCAGATAGGCAGGCCAGTGAGCTCCCAGGAACTAACTTTCGGTGTTTACCCTGCATGGCAGGGGTTACAGGCGGTTCTGTGTGGGAAGTTGAACTCAGTTCTTCAGGGGTGAAGAGCAAGTGCTCTTGTTCACTAAGTCGTTTTGCCACAGCCCCCATTTTTACACTCTTAGCTATAAAATGTTAGACACACCATTTAGTCTTTCTCTGCCTCTCCCTACCCCATCTTCTATGATCTGCAAACTCCGCTGCTTTTAGGATTGAGTAAGAGCTGGGTTGAGTTTATATAAAGTACCTGGTGTATAGTGGGTGGTGAGTAAGTGACAACATTCAAATATTTTTCTCTTCAAAAGGAAAGTGTAATATTATGTGATCTCAACATCCCACTAACTCCAGAACTCAAATTATTTCTCACACTGGAGAATACGCAGGTGGTGGCTGCAGCAAAATAAGGAAGTGGTGGTACTTCGTATTAAGGGATGAGAAAATGCAGATGTCTGTGTATGGTCCAGAGAATTTTGTTTGTTTGTTTGTTTACACAAAACTTGCTCCTACTGGAAAGAAAACAAGAGCCAGAGGATGAGCTGAAAGCAGTCTGCTTTCTGGCTGGGAAATGAAGTTAGTCCAACAGCCTACCTCCTAGGGACTAAGCTAGGGTTCTACCTCCTGGCAAAGCCAATGCCAGGCAGCTGTCAGGGCCTGCTCACACATGTAGTTTGCATGTTGCCCCCTGCTACCTGGAAAAGCCAAACCTCTTACCCACATTCCTCCTACTGTCAACCAGGATGTGCTAATTGTCTTTAACTGATCACTTCCCCATTGCTTCTTAGCCATCCTGTGGCTACAAAGTCTGAACACCCTTTTTGATGTTGGGTGATGTCAGATGTTTGCTTTCCACCTTTCCCCACCCAGCTTTCCAAGGAGAATACCAGAGTACCACACACAGTGCTATCTAGCTTTGACTTTGAAGAAGAATTTCTCCCCTTAGGGTTCTATTCTTGGTGTAGCAAAATCTAGGAGAAAGAAAGTTTATACCAAGGAAGCCAAAGCAGCCAAGAGTTATTCTGAATGCCTGACTGCCTGTTATATTTAGAAACTACACAGAGGAGGGCTTCAAGAATGTTGGAACCTTCCAGTAACAAGAGGCCCTGCTGGATTCTCTTTGTTAGTTGTGGTGGCCAGATGAACAAAACTTTCCTCTATTATTATGTAGGAACCTAATTATGGAAATTGGAGGTGGGGTACGGGAGTATGGGAAAGAAGTGAGGTGTGGAGTGTGGCATGGAGGGATAACCCAACAAATGGTATATGAAAAGTCATAGGGAAGCCTATTTCACATCCAATTGAAAAGAATAATTGGAAGCACAGCAGAATACACATGAAGTTTCATTCACAAGACAGGAGGCTAAAGGATTGAGTGATTGAGCAACAACGGGAGTAGGGGTGTGAGTATGAAGAGGAGGTAGTGAGTTGGTTAAACTAAACTATGGGTCTTTGAAAAAGCCTGAAAACCTTTTAGTTAGTAAGGTAATCTCAAAATACAACTTAATAAGAGTTCAAAGGAATTATACTGCATGGTTGGACAATGCCTATCCCAGAAGACATGGATTAGTAAATAAAAATCAGTGTTAAGCATGCCATACTTCCCTGGGAGTTACTGGCTAAGAAGGAGACAAAGGTCCCCAAAACAACATAGGCTATTGCCATAGTCCTTGGTTACCCTTGCTAAAAACATGGTAAAGCGCTATTGCTAAAGACACCTCATACTTTCTGTGGGAAATAAAGAAATCAGTCTAAAATCAACTGGGAAGCCTCCTTTTTGGTGGTTAGCTTTCACAGTTCTAGAAGGGTCTATGCAGGCTGCTTGAGGACAAAGAACATGGTCTTAAATAGCACTGTACTCTGCGTGCTAAAATATTAACATGCCAGGTATGCTACGCCCATCATCTAAGAGTGGCATGACTGTAAGGGGATAACCGGTCACTCTCTGATTGGTTTTACAGCATGCTTCAGGCATTATACTGTAATCCCAGTCAAAAACCCACAGCTAAGTAGCTCATAGACTCTATGGTGTAACCTGCTATTGTGATCTTGCTAAATGGTCATGCTGTCAAAAGGCCTTCTAAATATCTAAAGTTATACTTGTAGCCCTGGGCTGCTCTGGACCTTGGTCAGAGAAGTTTCCTTCTGCAGTGGGCAGCAGTCAGTGAAGAGACACAGAATTGGTCACAGGGCCTAGAGTAAGAGGCTGAGTGCTCAGCCCTAAATGGGCTCCTGTGCCACGAACACCCCCTCCCTTTGGAAGGTCTGGGGAGCATCACGGAAGAGGAGGTGGAAAGAGTGTAAGAGCCTAAGAATGGAGAAGAGTGCTCTGAAGTGTTGTCTTCTTGAAATGACATTGCTGTCTCACTCATGAACTTATGATATGAGAGCAAGCAGTTAAAATTCTGGCACAGATCTGGTAGATGATCTCCAAGTCCCACCCTGTTACTGGGGAGTTATAGAAGTTGTTCACGGTTACAGAGTTAAAGACTAGACCATGAAATTTTCTGGAGTCGTAGCATCTCCTCATGGCAGTATTCTAGCCAGGTGTCATTTGATCCACTGAACGTCCCCTTTATTGCCTATAAAGTGAAGTGACTGGACAAGATCAGTGGTGTAAAATTTTTTTGAACACTAATATATGGGGAGTTTGTTAGAACTACAGATGTTTGGGTTGGAGAGTCGACTCAGCAGTGAAGAGCATTGGGTGCTTTTGCAGAGAATACAGGTTCAGTTCCCAGAACCCACATGCTGACTCACAACCATCTCCAACTCCAGTTCTAGGGGTCCAATGCTCTCTTCTGGCCTCTGAGGGAAAAAGGCACATACATGGTACATATACAGATAATCACATACATGAAATAGAAACAAACAAATCTTGCTTAAAAAATATTACAGATGATGAGACTGGAAGTCCCCAGGTCTTGACTGGAAACTTCTGCTACTTGTTGGGTCCATCATCAGTGGATTTTTTGCAGTGATTGTAATTTATAGTTGTGATTGACCACAACTGTGCCATATTAAATTTTGAAAGGCCTTGATTTTCAAAGTGAGGTCTTAAAACCTGTTGGAATTTTGTATTCTAAGTGAAAAATGAATAACACAAGTGTTATTATACAGGGTAATACCATCCAGCCACAAAAGCAAAGTAAATTCTGTTATCTTCAACATAGATGGAACTTGAGCCAATTATATTCACTGAAACAAGCCAAGAAGAGAAAGACAGATATTACATGATCTCACTTATGTTATATGTAGACCCTAAAAAATAGATTTGATAGCACCTGCGAGGAAAATGGTAGTCACTAATAATAGAGGAAAGGAAGGGGAAAATTAAGCAATGGCTACTGTGTTAGCAAGATAAAAGCAAGTAGTTCTGCTGTGTTATTATTGCACACTAGGTAAATATATAATAGTTATGTACTGTGTGTTTTGACAAACAAGGCATCATTATTAATCTTTTTATTGTAAAGACCTACTAAATATTTTAGGAGATAAATATATATTACCATGGTGTAAACATTAAAAAGTGTATCAAAGCATCAGACAGTATTGCCTATAATCTATACAACTTAGTGTTTCTATACATTAGCTGAAAGTAAACTGAAATAAAAATATATGGAGAGAAAAATAAATTAAAAATGTAAATCCTATTTTTGTATGCCAGCTCAGATTACTACATAGAAATGTGGTACTGGCAACCAACCTTGCCAAGCTGTTCAGCTACCTTTAGTGCAAACAAAGTATTAGATTAGGTAGGTTTTAGGGAGTTTAAAATCTGCACCCCTATAGAGAGGGTATAAGATCAAGCAAATGCCCCATTGATGGCTCAAGAAGCAATCTTTTGAAGAATTGCTATTTAGGGATTTAAAAATTACCCAATTAGGAGATTTATAGCCTGCCCTAATAGTCTCCCCTTCCCCATTATCTGTTGGCTCAGCTTCTTGTAGGCGATAGATTATGGATATCATCTTATTTTTAGATCATGATGATCTATAGTGTATGATAAATATAAAAAAAAAACTATTCTTTATGAGAACCAAAGAAAGAGGTCAGTAGACCTTGTTTGCCGTTTTGATCATATCCATAGTTTCTAGGGCTACTGCAGCAGACATGTTTTGAAGAATTGGTTTTTTCAAGTTAGGAATAGCCTCACTCCCTGATGGTAGGGGTGGGGATGAGCCCTCCTGAGGTCCTGAGCACTGTGAGTGGTGCGGGTGAGGGAGAGATGTCCCCCGCACCCCCTTGTCCCCAACCTCCTGCTGCAAGCAGGAGAGCTGGCCCTGAGGTCATGAGAGCAGGCCATCCACCTCACCTGGGCAGCACAATAGAGCTGGCCCTGCTGGTGTGGGCACAGGTGAGCTGGCTGTAAGTGCAGGAGAGCTGGCCCAGCCCCTTGCTGGCTGTGGCATTGGAAGAGCTTGAAGTGTGAGGGTAGGGTATAAGTGCTTGAGAGCTCACCCTGGTCGTGTGGGTATGGGAGACTTGGTGGGCTGACCAGCTCAACTACCACCCAGACCCAGATCCAGGGCTTTGAGTTGGCCTACCCTAGCATCGACTCCATCAATGAAATGCTGAAGCATGTGAAGCTACAGGATCCAAAGCTACAGGATCTCCATGATACCAGGCAACAAGAGGATATCTGATAGGCGTCCCAGTGAGGATCCAGTATTGATAGAATAGCAGAAGCCAGAGGCCTCAAACCAGACAAATGACTCAAGACAATGAATATTTGCAAGTAAAGACATATGGACAAAAGGTATACTGTGGGACACATTGTGACACACTACAGCTTCCATGGCAAGTTTTTTTTTCTATTGTGGCAGCGAGTGGAGGGGGGTTGTAAGGGTAGAGGGTGAAAACAAATGGATGGGAAATTGAGTGGGATTAGGGTGCATGATGTGCAATTCACAGAGAATCAATAAAAAGTTAAAAAAGAAAAAGAAAGGCATCACTAACATGGAAAAGCACTAAGAAAAGGCATAAGAGAGCCAAAGACACCTTTCTCCTGGCATACTATTAGATTTTCCCTTTATAAAAATGTTTGGGTCTGCACCCCTTGTACAGTATTTGGTCAAATACACCATGTGAAGTGTTTACATTGCAGTTTTCCAATCATACTTTAACCAGGATCTGGAGTGAGTTATAGCGCTGAATCTTAGATTAATCAGAGACAGTTTTATCTAGTTGTCCCTCAGTTGAAGGAAGAGTTTATATGTCATAGTCAATACCTAAGAGGCAGAACTGGAACTCTAACATCTAATTCAAAGTTTCTGGGCTTGAGCAAAGTTGTGGAAAGGTCCAGGAGGATTTGAACCTGCACAGAACTTGACAGGTTACTGGAAGCAATGGGATTGAGAGGCACATATCAAAAGAGCTAATGGAAGGGGGCCTAGAGGGTTTCTATTGTGCTGAACATCTCTTCATAGAAGGGGATTTGGGAGTTAAGAAGGCAAAGCAGGTATGAAGGATCCTTGTTCTTTTGATCTCAGTTTTAACTATTGCATCTTATCATTTTCTAAAGTCACTAAAATAAAAGATGGCTGTCCCTTCTCTCACATGCTACCTTCACAAGTAAATAGTATGGAGGAAAGATTTGACTTGGAATTCTGATGCCATTCTGTTGTAGATACTGTTGAGACGAAGAAGAGTCTTAAGAAGATGGATCTTAGGATCTAACATGTGTCACAATTCTTCCTTGGATTACAAAACAAGAAGACATTCATGAACACAAGATGTTCTACTTGATGATAAAAGCAAGGGTCAAATACAAGGATCATGTCCTACATTGGGTTAATTTAGTAAGAACCCTGTTCTCTAATTACAAGAAAAATCTAGTTCTTAGTGTATAGAGTAGGGAGTTGATGGAGTGTTTCTTCTCATCTATGTGCAGTAGATGTGGAGTGAAAGTAGTTGGGGTTGTATCAGTGGAGGCTTTGTGTTGAAATGTAGTACACTGTCAAACAGTGCCATTACTGCTGTCACTCTCTTCTTAGAATACTATGACTAACTAAAGTAGAAGTGAAGATGATCACACTCTGCCATGTGGTCCTTTCTGATGTGCTCTTACTTTCCTCTTGGGTCCCATAATGCCATTATCACAGGGGTGTTCCTCTTTGGTGTGTTTAAACCATGATTTCTTCTTTATGGTCTGAGTTCTTTTCCTTCATCTTGGGTTCTGGAAGTAGCATGGGTGGGGTTGTTGAACCATTTTGGACCTGGCTTACTGATTACAAGTGGCAGGGGATAATGTCATTCAGACTACGATCACATTTGGCCCATTAAAAATTCATGGGTTTTTGACATTGTATATTTGATGTGTCTCTGAGTGGAAATTATTGATGAATACCTTAAGATTAATTTGTGGTGTGAAGGCTATAGATATGGGGTGTCTTTTCAAAACCTAACAGGAAAATAGGAAGACTTCCTGCTAGCCCTTGGTATTTTGAAAGATTGATTTTTTCCTTAGATAATCATCAAAGGGCGTAATAAATATCTGCATATCTGTATATGCACATGGCCTTGATTGAAATAGAATTCATAAAACATAAACTTTCTGTCTCCCTAATTATGATGGAATGCCACAGAGATTTTTTTTTGTCATTTAAAATGGGTGGAACAATCTGCCCCTATACCAAATAACCCTAGCTCAGTAGTTTTCAACCTTCCTGCTGCTGCAACCCTTTAGTAGTTTCACATCTTGTGGTAACCCCCAACCATAAAATTATTTTGACTGCTAAATCATAACTGTAATTTTGCTACTGTTATGAATCATATTGTAAATATGTGTGTTTTCCAAAGGTCTTAGGTAACCCTGTGAAAATGTCATTTGACCCCTCCCCCCAAAAGGGGCAAGGACATAGGATGAGAACCACTGCCCTAGACTGTGGTTGTCACTTGGTCACTTCTTACTATCAGGGTGCAAATTCATCTTGACTATTGCTATTAATAAATATGATAGTTCCTTTTCCCCAAAACTTTCTAATTTGTGATTTTAAAAATCAGCTGTGGATGGGAAATGATGTAATCAAGCTGCTGAGATTTAAAAACAAACAAACAAAAAATGGTCCCTGAATCAGGATGTCCTTAAGAGCAGGAGGCCACTTGCTTATTGACACATGGGTTCCTTGCAAAGCAACAACATAGCAAATGGCCCCAGAAACTCTTCTGCCATGAAGCTTTCCTCACAAATCATCCACGCGTGGTGGCTTTGATGAATTTACATTTTGATTGTATGCAAAGGGAACATTATATTTTATGTATCACTTTCCCTTTGGTTATTTGTCCCAGAGGCACAAAGAAGAAGCAAGAAAGTTATATATGGCTAAGTCTTACAGCAAGTAGCATTCTTGAATTCTTGCTTTCTTGGAGGATGGGGGTTCCTCCAGCATTATGTGGATTAATCTAGGCTGGAGTTGCCAGCTTGCACTGAGTGCCTGTGGGACTGACTACGAGAGCTACTAAGAGGCCAATGCCGGCTCTCTACCAAGAAAGATTCTCTGGCGATAAGTGCACCAGGATGGATAGTTGTTTAAAGCCCTTCGTGTGATGCTGTTGCAGCAAGAATTGCGAACCAGGGGTCTGTGCAGCTTCCTGGGTTATAGCTGAACAAATGCAGAATGGATGTGACAGACAATATTGTTCTGTCAGTGCCCATAATGAGCGGCAATCCCGGCGATGGCAGAGCTCTGTTATGATAGCCTTTGTTGACTGTAATGCTTTCCTGTCTAAACAGTTCCTACTGTCACTCTCACTGCCTCTCAAGTGACATGACTTCAAGACTTGGCAGACACATACCCACAATACACTTCACACACACTCACACACACACACACACCACCACCACCACCACATTTGTAAATTCTGGGCTGCTCTACAGGGCAAAACAATAATCCTTCTTTTCTTCCATCTTCATTTTGTTCTCTCTTTCCCCTTTCCTCTGGACTTTCTTCTATCTACAAGAGGATAAACAAGTCGTCAGAAATGTACTTGTTCAATATTGTTCGTTAAACTTAATCTGCCAATGATGCATTCATTAGCTGAAGCACTGCACCTTAAGAAACAGGTTCCAGGCAGATCCTGTTGTGTGTTAATGTTTAACCGGAGATGCTCAGCAGTGGTCTAATTTGTGACCTAAATATAATTTTATAGATGTTTTCTTACTTATGAGTGTTGACATATTGGCGCCAGTGCCAGATGTCAGCATATTTACTGTGAATTTTTCTCACATATGTTTAAACTTTCAAATAATAGCTTTTAGTATGTAAGTTGGAACTCCTACACTTCAATTTATGCTTGTTTTCTCACATGCATCTATAACCATATATGGCATGACTTCTATTATGTTATTATATGCTTCATATTTAACTTAGAATCAATCCACTCTCCAGTAATGTCAGAGCAGCTAGTATGTATGGAACAGTCCACGTTTCCCATGAAGAAGAGGCCATTTACTTTCAAAAGAAGCCGAACCCCAGAAAGCAGAGGCATTTCTCTGAAATAGTGTTAAAGTTGGTTCTGGAAATGGCCTGAAATGTGGCTACTTTCCTTCTTCCCACAATTTTCTTTAGGTACAACTCATTGCTTCCACTGAACTTGAGGATGCCATTTCTGACTTTCCTGAATTCTGTATACACTCTCTGAGGAAGATTGCCAGGAATCAAACATATATCCTAAGGGAAACAAATGGCTGAATCTAAAATACCACTACCCCTTTGAGGAGGAAATATTTAATTTCTTGGATATCACTACTTTCTTTGGATTGTAGGGAAATCACTAATCTTTGATGCTATGTGTTTGCAGGAATACTACAGGCTTGAGGCCTGACAATGAGGCTGGATTTAGCAGTTTGCATTGGGAATGGAAAGAAGCTACCACTTACATCCAACCCATGTCTTGTCCTAAGTGCTCAGGAGACCAAAATAGCCCTAGGTTATCTTCTCTTCTAGGGCCTGTGACCTGAGAAGATATTCTCTGGAGATAGGTGTCATTTGTCCAATGTCAACCCCAGGCTATCAGGAACCTAACTCAACTTCTTTTTGTGTCCCTACTGTAGCTCAGAGGCATCCATAGGTCTATTATGGATTGTTGGATCTTTCTCCACACTTTAGTTGGTCAAAGGAACAGTTGCATATATTGATGGGGATTCAACTCTGCTTTCCACTGTGTTTGATACCCTAGCCAGAGTCTGGGTTGTAACAAGCTTTTATGTGTGGGAAAAGCAAAACCCAAACTTGAAGATTTTGTTGATATCCGGATTATCAATATCTTCTATTCGTGTAGCCATTTGACATGGCAAAGTGCCATGTATAATACTTTAAAAGGCAAATAGGAAATGAAAGCCTGACAGCTTTTCTGGAGGGCTCATAGATGGAGGGAAAGTGTGTTGAAGTGTCTGAGAGGTTTCTGCTCCATCGGCTAGCTTCTCCCCCTCCAAATGCCTTCCAAAACCCAAAGATGGGTCCTGCAGGACTATCAGATCACAAATGCTGAGGCTCTGATGCAGTGCATCCCTCGCTCCCTAAAACTCCCCTTTGTCTGTGCTCTCCTGCTCCAGCTTGTGCTTCCTGGAGCTTGTGTCTCTCCTTTTGGGTTTGAGCTGGCTGTATAGAGAATGCAACATAGCTGCCTTCTATCCAAATTAGTAATACATCTTGGCAGAGCCTTGATCGCAGCAGGCTTGTGGCTATCAGGGAGACCAGTTCCAGAAGATGTGTATTTGTTGGGAATGGGTGCTGACAAGGGGGCATAAGCCAAGTGTGGTGAAGTAACACCTGCTAGGAATCCTGCTGTTTGGTTGAGGACACCTGGCATATGGCCCTGGTAGGAATGAATCTGCACTGACCTCACTCACCTCCCTCTCTCTGTGGTCTCTTCCTGGTGCTGCTTCCAGGCTAAGCCAGGTCCTAGTAGAAGAGAATATATGCAGAAGGTAGGTACCTGTCTTGGGCTTGGGAAGGGGAGAGGTTGAAGAAGTGAATGTAAGATGGGGGAGAATTACCCCAGTATTCTTTCATTTCATGTCCTATTCAGGTCAATACCTTTGAAACTGTGGGGAGAGGCCCACAGCTGAGTAATCATGCCCCTCAGATAATCTTGAGTCTTCTTAGGTTGCTGAGGCCTCAGGAACCAGGTGTGCTAGATGGAGGGAGATAGTTGAAGCTCAGCTGCTTGCTGCCAGTGCTTCCTCTGACTCCAGGGAAGTGAGTTTGTACCTGGGAGATCCCAAAGCTAATAATTCACCAGGTTGTGGCTGCTAATGTCTCTACTCAAAATAACAAAGAGCATGCTTTGGAAAGTATTTCTTTTTGATGTCCAGTGAAAGGGACACTACTGTTATCTCATTTCCATGCTGTTTAGAACTTTGATGAGTCCTTTCAGAGCCATGATGGAAGAATTGTTTTGTACACCAGCATCCTTACAACTGGTCACGTATTTTTATGCCATCCTTAGACTTGATCTTCACACACACACACCCTGATTGAAAAAAAAAATCACACTGTAAACCAGGCATGAAGCACACACCTTTAATCCCAGTAGTCGGGTGGGTGGCAGAGGCTGGTGGATCTCTATGAGTTCAAGGCCAGCCTGGTCCACAAAATGAGCCCAGGACAGTCAAGGCTATCACAAACTTGTCTCAAAAAACCAAGAAAGAAAGAAAGGAAGGGAGGGAGGGAGGGAGGGAGGGAGGGAGGGAGGGAGGGAGGGAGGAAGGAAAGAACAAAAGAAAGGAGGGAAGGAAGGGAGGGAGGGAGGAAAGAAAGAAAGATTAAACTATGCACAAGAGCTGTGAAGAGAAAGTAGTGCTGTAGAGGGCAGAGGCTCTCCTAATCCATGTGTTCAGAAGAGGAGCACAGGTTAGCCCACGACTAGAGAAGTGAGGAGCAGTTCAGGAAGAGGAGAGGCAGCACAGAGACAGGGGAGTACAAGGGGCTGAGGTTACTTTGGGGGAAAGAAGAGCACTGTGGACAGAGACACTAGGTCAGTGGGCGCTGGGACTCGAAGTGTTGGGCGTAGTTCTAGCCAGTGCTGACCAGGTGAAAGAGACCCCTGTTAAGAGACGGTAAGGAGGTGACAAAATTAGATTTGCTTGCAAAGGTACAAATATGATCTGAAAGATCTGTGGAAAGGGGATAAAAGAGTAGGAAAAAAATGGAAAGGCTGTTCTGGTATGTGGGTGATAGTTGAGGATAGAAAGATAGAATGAGATGGTCACAGAAGTGGTTGGGGCCTGTAGGAAGGACCTTCTTGGCATGTAGATCCATGGCTGGAATGAAGATGTCTCCACTTGAAATATTTGAAATCAGGGCCATCACCACAAAAGTCTTCTCAGCCTTCACCTTGTTGCTAATGGGGCAGCAGTTTGCACCCATGTGTATCTGCTTGTTTCTCAGTGTTCCAGCATTCCATGTGTAGACAACCTCAGAGTCTGGATGCACTGTATTTTTTCTTCATTTAAGCCAAATATCTACAGTTTTTATTAAGTTCACTATACGAAAACAATTTGGGATAAGAAAGAGAATGATTTCACATGTAACATTTTTATAAGGCCTCAGTCTTTCATTCAGTTTACAGAGAACCCCAAAGGTAAGTTTTCCATACTGGGGTGCTTAAACTGTTACTTTTTCAGGCATACATGCCTATAAAGTCATTAATGTATTTATGGGGAACCATCTGGTCACTGGAAATGATCCATTACATATCCTAATGAGAATGTTCTTCTCTTGGCCCTTCAACCAGAGTGGGTTAAAGGGATTGGACAACCAGTCGGTGAACTCCAGGATAGTAGTACCCTTTGCTGCACCTGGCACCTGCCTCCTCAGTGGCTCTTCTCCGCCAGGCGAGGATGATTGACGTACATCTTTCTCCTGGGGCTCTCCTTTCCAAGGTTCAAACTGGCTGGTGCTTTGGTAATTTCCAGCCATCTCCCCACTAGTCTGCCAGCGAAGGCCTGTGCAGTGCTCCTGGTCTGTGCAGAGAAGGGGGCTGTACTTCCAAGGACACAGACACATTCCTTGCTAATTTCTGCTCACCTTTCTTAGTGTCCTTCCATGGAAGAGGGGAATTTAGCTTCTGGTTTGTAGATTAGGAGGTTTCTTTTTGGAAAGTACTATGTGCAAATGACTGTTGTTTCAGGGATTACTTATGAGAAATCCTTATCTGCCTAGGCTCAGTGTTGGAAGCTGTAATATTGTTTAAATGTCTGGGGCCACTCAATTAAAAAACAAAAAGACACATCTTGGGTTATTTTCTCTCTTCCAACTGCTCTATTATTCTTCAGAAAGGAGTCTCTCTGAAAACTCTCCCCAAGCTTCTTAGATCATGTGCCTTCCTCTCTAAACATTCCCTTTTAGCCTCTTTAGTGCATCCCCATTCTACCTTGAATGAACATTGCCAAGGGCACACACCATAACTGAGTCTCCTTGAATGAGAAGGAGTGCCTTTGTCCCAGAATTTAATAGGATGGTGTATGACAATAGTGACTCACACTTACCTAAGGGATTTTTCAGTTCAAGTTCCACTTTTGAACAGTTGTCAGACTTAGCACTTTTCCTGGTGTTGAGAGCTATTCATTTCCAGCCATAAGGGTAGAAGGATCGGGCATTTGCCAGTCCTCCATCAACTAAGCCACCACCGCACCCCCACAGACAGAGGGACCCCACCTATTCTGCTGACAGTACAAACAAAGCAAAAAGCAAAGAAAACGTGTGAGTAGTTTCTATCGGTCAGCTAAGCCTGGGAATACTTGAGTAGACACCAGAATTTTTTTTCCCCCTCAAAGCATAGGGCTCTGTGTGGAGTTGAAGTGAAGACCAGAAAATCAGAAATGTTCTCAGGAGAGAACATACCATATAAGGGAAAGGCCAATATTTGCTTTCAGGGATTGGGGGGAGGGACATTGTTAGAAACCAAGAGTGATGACTTCGGTTTTCTGGAAAAAAAAAAAGTCCTGTTAAACAGCAGAGCATTAAACTATGTTAACAGCCCTATCAGTTATGTTCAAAATGCTGACCCGTTGTATAGTTGTATATAAACACAGTGGAGCTCTGTAGTGCAGAGGTCTCAGCCCTTACCATGCTATTCCAGGATAGGTAGTAAAATGTCTCTGAGACAGCAGCAGCTACCCCATGAACACTGCTGACTTGAATTACAGCAGTTGAACTAAATATAGCCAGTTCTGCCCTGTGCACCAAGCTTTGTCACATCACCAGGACGGAATGTGCTCTGGGGGTGTGGACTTCATAGAAGCCATCATCTCTGTGGATGCTACTTAAAAAGTATGCTCTCCTCTCCTCCCCTCCCCTCCCCTCCCCCCCCCCCGCCCCCCCCCCCCCCCCCCCCCCCC